>CABFVZ010000151.1:316025-346616 GCA_902151445.1 Timema monikensis
GGAAAGTGTAAAACTATTAAGGTGAGCTGGAAGGGAATGTTTTGGCCGAAATAAATCAAATATTGCTTCCGTACAAACATATATTTTAATTTGATTAAAATGGTGATATTAACAGTTATTTAATATTTGTCAAGAGTGTCCTCGGATTTAATGACAACTTTTTCTCTTCATTTAAAATATTTCTCATCTAATGCCGCTATGCTCATGACAGATATTCAACAACTGTTGATATTACCATGTGAATAAAATTAAACTAAACGTTGCTACTGAGGTAATATTTTATTTACGTGGCAAAAAATACTTATAAAAACTGCAAAAACACTGACCTTATCTCGCGTGCCCTACCTCCCAATTTTAACGAAAAATAACACAAATTACACCCGACCGAGATTTGAACCACAATCTCCCTGCCATCGGCAGTCAAGTCTGTTGCGATAGTGGCGCCTTAGATCAAGTGGCCACGGAAGTAGGTCATTGAGCTAATTGACTATGAACTATTCCCGATGATGTCTCACAGCTCTCTAATCTCTGGTGACTCAAAAGCTGCCGGCGTGATCACGTGTTATCACTCACTGGCCGGTGTTCCTTAATCAGGATGATGGGAGGGCAGCGAACGTCAGCTGACAACGTCCGAGTCAGATCAATCTTCGTGGAATCACAAATTAAATAACCTTCGACCTTTTCAAGGTACAAATGAAGTCATCGTTTAGTCGCCAATCACATGTGGTGAAATAAGATGCAATTGAGAGTGGTTTTATCGGGTCCGGTCCACTATCTGATAGTATTTTCTTCTAACAAAGTTCAAATATATTATAATGGATAACGCCACCTAGATGAATGTAAATATAATAATAATAAACATATGATTTTGGTAGGAAGAACAGTAGAAGTTAGTTTACTAAGGTTACTAAAACAATTTTAATATATTCGTACATCATGTCATGTTAACTGCAGATGTCACTTTCGATATATATTATCAACTCGCTTTGCTCGTTGGAGGCTACGCCCCCAGACCCCCAGTGAGTTTTCTTTGCAAGTGGATGCAAACTAATGTACAGAAGATCCGTGGCTTCTTTGGTGCTGACTCCTGAAAGTCAACATTTAGGTATATACCTAAATTTTGACTGTCGGAAGTGACATCTGCTAAACACATGTTTTTTTGCAGATCATATGGTTCGGCGTAGGGCTACATAACTTGGTCTGGTAACTTTTCAAAGCCGTCAGCTGTCAGTCAGCACCAAAGAAGTCATGGGGTTACTGTAGTTCCAGAGCAGTTTTTTGATAGGTCTTACCGTTTAGCCACAAGAGACCTCCAAAGAAAAGTCCGCACCGACTTTAATGTTGCTCCGACATTTTGAATTTTTTTCGGGAGTTAAAAATTAAAATTTTAACTTTTTGTAACTCTCCCGTCGGTCACAGGCTAGAAGCTATAAGTTTGCCAAATTTCAAGTTCCTAGCTTATCTGGAAGTTGGTAAACATTAATATCAGTGAGTGAGTCAGCCGTGTGGCTTTATTGTAGTATAATACCTATAGAATAAAACAAACATAGTCAAATCATATCAATGTTGACCGCAAAGAATTATTATTATTATTATTATTATTATTATTATTATTATTATTAGCACCGCGTCTTACTACCCGTTCAGGTTATACGCACTTACGCTAATGTGTAATGGTAGGGTGATTGTGAGATGAAATGGAGGACCTACAGTTTAACGTGGGATCCGAACCACGGTGGAGGCCTGGCATTCCACACATTCACAAGTTGTGATTAACACACGTCTTGTCAGAGGTGAAGGAAGGGTTTGGCAATCAGATAAATCTGTGTACCGGGACTGAAGATTGAACCCCGGACCGGTCTTCCTATGAAAATCAGAAAATGTTCGTGCATGTTAAAAAGTAGTAGTGACTTACGATTCCTTCTTTTAGACCTTGGTTCGATAGCTGCCGTGGGTGAAAATTCGTGGCCTGAATTGTATGTGTTAATTTGAGGGCAGTGTTGAAACGTCGTTGGTATGTACAAACTGCCTAAAAATAGATATTTGCGATTGCCTAATGTTAAACTGACGTTTCATATCGAATCAACGAATATCCTGTGACCTCAAAGAACAACACATCTACCCGCTTTGGTGGCTGCGTGGTCTAAGGCGCCACTCTCGCAATAGACTAAACTGCAGATGACGGGAATATCGTGGTTCGATTCCGGTCGGGTGTAATGATATTGGTTTTATAAAATGGTTTTCCACTCTTCCTTCCCGTAAATGCGGGTAAATTTCCTCTAAATTCAACATTATTTATCTATAACTCATTAGTGTAATAATCAGTACATATGCGTATAACCTGAACAGGTAGTAGGACTCTGTGCTAAAAAAAACCTGACTCATCAATTCTTTCAAACAACCAGGCCTACACGTCCTATAAATATAACTCTCCTGATCCCTAAAACCAATAAAGTAAGTAGTACATAAACATATAACCCAAATTCACTGGCGCAGCCAAGGGGGGTGGGGTTTTCAGTGTTGTAACCCCCCTCCCCTTCCTAGACCTTACTACCCACCTTCCTCTTTCTCGTCCCTAAAGCTGTTGAGATCATACATGAGGAACTCTACAACTGAAGACATACTTAATGGATTTCATGTGCATACATCCAGAGGTGTCAGTTACGGACCTTTGTAGAAAAATGTCAGATCTGGCCCAGAAGTGGAATTGGTAAAGTGTGGGAATTCCAGATCTGCCCCAGTTCTGGGCATATCTGGCCCAGATATGGACCAGTTCTGGCCAGATATGTGGAAAATAGGGAGTGTGAAGTTCTCAATGAACTTTCTAAGAAGCCAAGGAAAATTAACATAAGACTAAAGTGACTTAGTTCAAAAGTGAGTTTGTGAGTTAAGAGTTAGTTCAAGTTGCTTATTTGAATTTTCACATTTTAGCTCATAAAATAGTTGTATAAATCACATTCCTAAATACCATCTATCGAAACTGGCATGTTTGTATATTCTAGCAGTATGCACGAATAAAAATTTGTTCATAAAAACTTATTAGTCATCATAATTATAGAATTATGACCATTTTTATAGATTTTAAATTATTTTGTATATTAGTGTATTTCTTTTAATGAATTTGCATTTTGCAGTACTTAAATTTTCAAATTTTCTCGCGGGAAAAATCAATAGACCCCGCTTAGTTGGTCAGTGAAACTACCCCCCCNTTACAATAGAATCCTGCCCAACTTGATAGTAAGAAGAGGTGCTAAAAAAAACTAACCAATTTTCATACTAAACGGAATGTTAGATACTTATCTTAATGGCGAGGCAGTAGCTTATAACACAGACTGCTCTATCTATCAGGGTAAATGACGTGTAGGCCTATATTGAATTGGATTATAAAACATTTTCAAGACTCGTCTGAGTGATTTTATCACTAGTGGCTCCCAAGCGAGTCAACATTTCTAATCCCAGGGCGCACGAGTTCACAGGTAAATCACTCGCAGAGTGCTGAATGGGCAACTAGGAGGGCCCATGTTTAAATATTTCTTTGTGTCGGTCATTTAATGACGTCATGTCACGTTTCGCCAGTTCTTCATACGACAAGCCAGGCAGGCGCGAGTTGTTTTTTTTTGGCAAGCGCCCAACTAGACAGATCTTTTCACAAGAAAAATATTTGTCGGAATATTCGTGCCGGTAAATTTGCAGCCTTGTCACTTTATAGCTATAGTACTTATATTTATAGCTTGTCTCTTTTTTTTAAGGGAGTGGAGGGGGTGTAGGTAGAGCCTTTTAATGACCCGGAATATTCAACCAAGATTGTCACTCATCGTCAATTAAAAGACTTATTTGTTTTATTAATTAATTGGAGATTTTATTGATACTTTGAACCCTATAATACCAGTAAACTATGTTTTAGCACAATTTTACTTACATCATCATTACACCCGCTTCGGTGGCCGCGTGGTCTAACGTGCTACTCTTGTGTTGGACTAGACTGCAGACGACGGGGAGATTGATGTTTAGAATCTAGGTCGGGTGTATTGAGTTTTTTTTTCCAAAATGGTTTTCCACTCTCCCTCCACGCAAATGTGGGTAGACTTCCTACTATTGTAACTTCCCTAATCCCTAAAACCATCAGCGTAATTAGTACATAAGTGTATAATCCGAACGGGTAGTAAGACGTGGTGCTAATATATATATATATATATATATATATATATATTCTGACAGTCAAAATTTAGGTATATACCTCTATATATATATATATATACACACAGTAGTAACCCCGTGGCTTATTTGGTGCTGACTGACAATTCACAGCTGATTTCTGACAGTCAACATTTAGGTATATACCTAAATTTTGACTGTCAGAAGTGAAAGCTGCTAAACACATGTTTTTACAGATCATATGGTTCGGCGTAGGGATACATAATTTAATCTGGTAACTTTTCAAAGCCATCAGCTGTGAGCTGTCAGTCAGCACTAAAGAAGCCATGGGGCTACTTTATACATGGGTGTGGGTGTGTGTGTGTGTGCGTGTGTGTATATATATATATATGTTGAAACTAATTTTAATTATATTTGTTATCATGAGGATTGAGGATTTCCCGACCCACCAAGTAAATCTCGCGGCTCACCTTTGAGGAGCACTGCTGAAGACATTATAACCAGTTGCAATTTTCAGAAGGCATTACAGTTGAAGCGATAATATTATAGAGGTAGGAGTTACCTAAGACTATAGGAATATACGAGCTGGGGCAGTCGACAGCCGATGGGAGAGCGTGGGGGTAAAACTTGAGCCGATTATCTAATTCTCACGGCCACACATGGTTTGATGCAACAACGTCTCATGTCTCATTCAAAATACTATCATCTAATATTAAGAAACGGGATCCGTTGTGTAATTTGACTAATTCTGACCCGCCTCTGTGGCGTAGTTGGCTAACGCGCTAGTCGTGTTGAGCCCGACTGCTGAGGACGTGGAGATCGAGGTTCGAATCTCGGTCGGGTGAACTGGGGGTGGTTTTTCCTAAATGGTTTTCCACTCTCCCTCCACGCAAATGCGGGTTCATTTCCTTTAATTCAACCTTCCCTATTCCTAATCCATTAGCGTAATTAGTACTTAAGCGTATAACCCGAACGGGTAGTAAGACGCGGTGCTAAATAATAAAAAACTAATTCTGAACGAGACTCTAATTATATTTTTGTGCGTAATCAAACAATTTTGCCTGTATATTTTTGTCCTTTTTTTTAAAATATAAATACTTCATCCGCGTATTAGAATTTTCTAATTTCAACTCTTCACAGCGCCAGTCGGCGATCTCATGGTTTAAGGCATCATTCTCTCAAGGTACTGGATGGCTGGTGATGGGTAGGTCGGGTTTCGAATCCCAGATGGGTATAGGTGGTAGTATTTCCCCCTCTAATCCCACCCAAATGCGGTTAAATTTCCTCTAAAAACATCTTCCTCACCTCTACCTCATCTATATACGTTTACGGATATCTCGAACAGGTACAGTCCAATTTTCATAGGAAGAACCTTATCTGATATCGAGAAAAGTTACTAGATCTATTTTTATGTAACCATATTAAATATTATCAATGCACATAAAATAACGCTAAAAATATAGAAAAATGTTATCACTGTTGAACTAATAATAATAATAATAATAATAATAATAAGAATAATAGTAATAATGCGCGTCTGTGCTACATCACTCGTAGCCCAGTTTGTGGAAAGATTATCCAGTATTAATGTACCCTTGTCCAGGAGACGTCCGAATGTACTAATAGTACATCCTTTACATGTACTGGTGAGATGAGATGAGGGTGATAGTGAGTATGAGGGTCTAACAAAACCCTGGTGACCGTTGGGGTAATTTTCCTTTCGGGAATCTAATCCGGGACCCCTAAGCTCGTAGTCAGGTGCACTGTCCACACTACACCACGGGACTGATAGTTTTTAACTGAAAAACATATGACTTATTTTCCAGAATTCTTCTATAGTTAAACATGGTGTGGGGTCTAAAGTTACGAAAAACTGGCTTGAATTTCTGCTTCCCACTTAAATGGTTGGTAATTATCCACGTTTGAGAGAGGAAAACGTGACGTCCTTGTAACTTTGACAGGAACTTGGCCGGCGTGCTGTGGAACGACAGCGACCCGAAAGTGAAGTCAAGGGAGTAATAATCACTCTGAATGCTCGCGGTTGTTAGATGACTGCTGCTGTGTGTTGATCTCCCAGACACGTGCGACCCTTTATCACCTGCTGATAACACCAGCTCCTCGCGCTGTTGGAACAAGTGGCGCTAGCGGCCCGCCAGGCGCCAACCGCCACGACACTTCCGGTCCCGGGCGGCGCACGCTTCCGTTCCTTTAGACTGTGTCAACACTCGCTACCTCCGGGTACTTTATTTAGGGTAGGCGGGCGCTTTACTGCGACTTAAGTTGGGGTGACCCGCCTCGGTGGCCGCATGGTTTAACGCGCTACTCTCGCGGTAGACTAAACTGCCGATGACGGGGAGATCGAGGTTCGAATCTTGGTTGGGTGTACTGAGGGTAGCTTTTCCCTGAATGGTTTTTCCTCTCTTTCTCCACGAAAATGCGAGTACACTTCTTTTTGGTCAATAAGTCCTAGTTTTTCCAATATAGGTCAATGTCCCAAAGAAACGATCGAGTCATCCGTCCATTAATCAAGGCCATGACTATATTCCTTCGAAAGCGTATGACGCGGTGGTGCAGCGGTTCAAGCCCCCCCTCTCCCCCCGGTGGGTTTAATCCCTCCCCGGATACCGGATGCACGCGCGACGCTTCCCTGTTGGGCCACGGCGAGTCGGATACCGCGAGATGCATATTTCTCTCTTCTTTTGTGTGTTTGGTTATCGGCTATTCCCTCCTCTCCCCTCGTCCACTCACATGTTTTAATCGAGGTGTGTCCGTTGTCCGTAGACAAGCTGTCTACAACGGCGTCAATTCAATGAATGGGCTTGGGACGTAAGCCCATTAAAAGTAACCGGGTCGTTAAAAAAAATGAGTTTTTTCATAGTTTTATTTTTACTCGCATTTCATTCAAATACGGATGAGTAGGCCCTACACTTCCCCTAAATTCGACTTTCCTCATCCGTGCACTTTCTGAACCGATTGATATCAGCACACGAGAATTTCTATGAGCTAGAGCGAAAGGGCTTACCAATTTTCCCGGAAAAGTATTTTCACATACCTTCCAAGGTCCTTTTACAGCTCAACAATCGACATGAGACAGCCGGCTTTACTTCCCCCTCCGAAGGAAGTTGTGCTACGGATTTTTATAGGTCAAGAAAAAAAATGCACATCACGTGACTAACGATTTTCGTTCAATTTAATAATGTGTTATAGTTTTCGAGCAGCAGAGAGTCTATAATGTTTGTATAGGCCTACTATCGAGAGTTTGAATGTCACTTCGTTTAGCGTTCGATTAATGCTTCCATGTCACCAATTCCTGGCAGCAAATGCAACTACTAAAACGTGATATCATCTTATTATCCACGTAGGTCTGGGCCATACTTAACCTGCTGGCATCAGACCGATTATATTTCCGTGGGGAAAACAGTAATTTCATGACGTGTCTGGTCAGGAGGTGTGGACAAGTCTGCGGCATTGCCCAAGTAGGTCGTGTGTGTGTGATTCACGCACTGTCTGGAAATTAACGCCGATTATGCGCGATTTGTCGATGGGTCGGAATTTATATTTTAAATCTACAAATTTATGATGTTTCTTCTTTTATATATGTGTTTTTTTATGTACAGTAACCCCGTGGCTTCTTTGGTGCTGACTAACAGCTCACAGCTGACTTATGACAGTAAACATTTAGGTATATACCTAAATTTTGACTGTCAGAAGTTACAGCTGCTAACACACATGTTTGTGCAGATCATCTGGTTCGGCGTAGGGATACATTATTTGGTCTGGTAACTTTTCAAAGCCGTCATCTGTCAGTCAGCACCAAAGAAGCCACGGGGCTACTGTATATATGTATGTGTAGATATATAGTTACTGTATTAATAATCCACGACTGGTTTACGTTTGCGGATGTGATCCCCTGGGAATTTCTTGACTTTTTTTTTCCTCTCGTTAATATCTTGATTGATCTTGCCTTTCTTTTTTGTTAAGGTTGCCGAACCTCATGCTAATGACCTTGACTTTATATCTCCTTTACGTTTCAGTTTGATTAACATCCATATGCGTCCATAAGACTACATTGAACTTAATTTCTTGTGAGTTTTGACGTAACCGAAACTTTGGATGGTATTGACAAGAAAGTCTGGAGTTCAATCCCAACTGTTCTGCCGTAACATTTATTCTTATCTCTTTTTTTCATCTATATTTTATAAGGGGTTTGATGATCTTATCTCAAACTCAGACCTGCCTTAAAATGTATGGTAATTTGACATCTTAGCTCAGTTGGTGGAGTGTCTGTTTGCTGAGCTAAGGGTTCCGGTTTAATTTTAAAGGGTTAAAACCCTGTTCTAAACATAGAATGGTACTAAAATGTGTGTATGCATCAGGGCTTAGGGTATACGATACGCATCGTAAAATAAATTAAGAAAACCTGAATCATTGTGACGTCCGTTACAGCGTATGTTTGTAAATCAAACGTTCGTAAACCGGAAGTTGTTTATAGTTGTAATAATTGTGGTCGTATGAATCCGATGAGAATGCCTTTGTGGTGGCATTTCGACCCATCCCGATAAAACATCAGCTATAAAGTCGTGGATAGTTTTGTAATCGATTTTCCACGTAACGCCGAATGTCTAAATATTCCTTTAATGGTGGTGTTTATTTGTGATATTAAAAAATATTTTGAAACTACAAACTACATTGTAAATATTGCGAGACAGCTCAACGTGTGCAATATGTTTCAACGCTCAAGAAGGCCTCCTTAAAGTTATGGCTACACGGAGCCGACCCGCTATTAATTACGAAGAATAAAGTTTTAAGTTAGCTAATAATTAAAAAAGAAGAATGTTTGTTGTTCAATAAGTTGTTGTATATAATATTGTTTATCTTATCTTGTACGTAATGTTGGAAACAATGACTACAGCGTCACACGTGACACGGTTGTGAAAGAAATACCTAGTTTTACAAGTACTGACACAGTGACTGCCAATCACTGGTATAAATCACTGCTCTTTTAAAATCACGGTCACTGTGATCACCGATATCGTAAAATCACTGTTTCGCCCATCCATACAGTGTTTAAGGGTTAACATGAAGACAAAGTTCAGAAGCTCCCGAACATTTATTTCCGGTGGTAGGAGGTTACACGGTCCGCACCGAGCAATGCTCTCTCGACGATTCGTCCGCGTTGCGGTGCGTTGCGTTGCGGTGTGGCTCCGTGTAGCCGGTCCTTAACTCGTAATACATTGAACATTCCTCAGGCTGGTCTATTGAGCTCTCAGCTTCTGTGTGGATTTAAGAAACATGGGCTGTATCCGAATAGTCAAGAACACTTGACTTGATGCAGACTTGATGACTTTACACTTTACACGCACTTGAGATCGAAGACTGCAACAGACTATTCGAACGGCAAAATATCCTTTTCACACCCTTGAATCCGCAGTGCTGCTTCCTACCAATGATCTTAGAAACTATTTTAAACTCCATCTATCAGCTAGAATTAGCGTAGGTCACTTACATATTTGTGGTGACTTATTTTCATTACAAGACAAATAGACAAATTATCCAAACAACATAACACAATAGGCCTACAACTCTACAACTCAACCAGTATTTTAACGTACATATTCAAAGATCACATTACTCTACGAGCTCTCTCTCTCTCTAGCAGGCGAAAAATTTAACAATTGCCGATCAAACACTGCATCGACGGCGTGTCAAGGGTAACTTGCTGTCGCCTGTGGACTCAAGGGCGTGTGAGGGGTGTATTAGCACACTTGGTGACTATTCGTCGGATCTGCACTTGATCACGTGATTGCTAATGCAACTATCGAGTGAACGTCAAGGGTCGACTGCGCGTGAAGTTGACTATTCGGATACAGCCATAAATAAATATAGACCTAATTAAAGTGTCTTGTAGTTGTAAGCTAATTTTACGATATAAGCTAATAAAACTAATTGAAAGACATAATTATTGCTAACTTATATACAATAACGGAGCTATCTTTTATTTCTTTTAAATCGATGGTGACCTGGCGGTCTAAGAGTAAGGTGTCGGACCTCAGTGTTGGGGGTCCGGGGTTCAATCCTCGGTCCCGGCACAGATATATCTGATTACCAAACCCTTCCTTCACCTCTGACAAGACGTGTATTAATCACAACTTGTGAATGTGGGGAATGCCAGGCCTCCACCGTGGTTCTGATCCCAAGTTAAACTGTAGGTCCTCCATTTCTTATCACAATCACCCTACCATTACACATTAGCGTAAGTGCGTATAACCCGAACGGGTGGTAAGACATATGCTAATAAAAAAGTAATAATAATAATAATTTTAAATCTACCGGTATATTTTTGAATAGTATCTTCTTAAAACTTTATTTAGCTTCGCAAAACTTTTTTTTTTCTAAAGAAACAAGACACTGTAACTAAAATAACAATGTATATATAACACCGCGTTTTACTATCCATTCGGGTTATACGCTTAAGTACTAATTACTCTAATGAGCTAGGGATGCCTAAGGTAGAATGTAGATGAAGTGTACCCGCATTTGCGTGGAGAGTGTGGAAAACCATCAAGGAAAAAACTACCCTCTGACCACTATGTTCCGGTCATTGGCAGTCTAGTCTATTGCGAGAGTAGCGCAATCAGAAACCATACCATTGAGATATTTTCATATTTTGTTTGCTAGTATTATGGCAGCAAAATTGTTTAAGACATATAAAAGTATAAAAAGTCTCGGAAAACCAAGCTTCAAAATAAATGTTCAATCAACTGTACAAACGAGTTTATAGTTCCCAAAAATACTTTGAGAAATCTGTATGTCTACACATTTGGGGTTGGGGTGGTTTTTTCATGACTTCGAAATGTGCCTTGAATGGTTTCGCCCGTAAACACAAAACGGTATTCCAATCATCTAGACTTCACCCTCTTTCCACTTCCGCTTTGCAGCACGCGTACACTTACGAATGAGAATTTTTATTACATTCCTTCTCGCTCTTGCCGTGATCTTTCTCTCTCTCTCTCTTTCCTTTACGGAAGTGGTGGGGTTGGCGTAGGTAGGTATAAAATAAGAGAAAGAATCAGTGTAGAATGGTTGATAATAGAGGGGAGAGGGGAATGTCTTATCTGACGTGTTCGGCAAGCCTCGTGTCTTTCCGCGCTGGCTTCGTGTCTGTTCGCGCAGCTTCGTCACGTCTCGTGGGGTAAGGTGAAGCGGTCGTGCACGAATCAGCGGCAGATGCCGTGTGCTCGTGCTTGGGAGAAGAACTTGAATATTGAGGGTCGTCGTGTGATCGTTACTTTAACCCGTTCTGTGTTTTTTTTGATTTTGTGTCCAAACCTAACTTTTTTTTTGTAATGAACCCCAAAGTGTCGTGTTTTTTAATCATCGAAGTGACATGCGTTAATCATGTGGGAGAATGAGACCGGCGAAGAATTGTGTCGTGTGTATTATTATTTATATTTGTTGTGGTCTGTGTTACCACACTTTAGCGTGTTTCTGATAGGGATTCGTTCCGAAAAGGTTGTGTTGGTGTGATGGACTGCTATAATTCAAGCTGTGATGTTTGGGGGGGCCACCCTTTTTTGGGAGGTCCCGCGACTTGGTTTGCGGCGACATTGGTTGCTAGGACGGTAAGGTGTTTGTGTGTTACTTTGGCGTCCAGGTTTTACAGGTTCCTAGCGAGATTTTCAGGTGAGATTCTTCAATTACTTTTCTTTCTGAATTATTTTATAACTTTGTTATGCATGACAGATGTTTTAAAAACTACCTGCAAGGTTGTTTGTTCAAAGGATGAAAATAGTCTTCAATAATTCAATATATTTTTTGCTTATTGTCTTTAATCTTACTTAAACACATTAAGTTACATTATCTATTCTGTCCGTGTATGTATTTATAAAAGTTTATTTACTGATCTTTGCTTAGAAACTGAAGATTAAACACGTTACACTGTCGTTAATATTTTCATTTTTTTAGTTTGATATCATTGCTTAATCGTGGTTTATCTAACTGCCGAGTAGTTTGTGTAACAATTAACTCAATAATAAATTTACTGTTTGTGACTTCCTTGTGGTTTATTTTTAGAAGTTTTATTGTTGCATTTGGAATTTATTGCGATGACGTGTCGTATGTATGCGAATACTTTCCTTGTGGTTAAACTTTTATGGTTATTGGTTTCATTATTACGTCAATGAAACTATCCCTGTCTTAGTTTGTTGTTTTAAGTTTGTATTTAATGTAACGTACTACTTCAAATATATTGCAATATTTTGAACTTAATAGGCCCTGCTTTAATATGCATTTTAAAAAATGAATAATGTTTAATTTAAAAATTATCATATATTTTATGTTAAGAGTAATTGTGTAGCTAATTAATTTACTAAAGTCAATTTTAATATCAAATCTACCGAACCGGTTTTATTTGCGTGGGATTGCTCCTCTCCTTTTTTGTAGACTTGTTATGAATGGCTAATTTATTTTTAATGGCTCTGTCAAGTGCCCCATTTTACTTAAGAGTGTGTTGTTGGATCAAATTATCTTGTAAAGAACGATGCCTTGAAATGTGGCAGGTTATTGAAAGAAACGTTTTGAATTGGCATTTAATTGTTTGAAATGTTACATCGGGTATGTTGATGGAATAATAATTATTGTTTTCGAAGCCATTGCGTTTCGCATTGTTGCGTTGTTTTCATAAGTATATTTTCTATGAACTAGAGTTTCGAAAAGCTTTTTATAGTGCCACTTTATCTAGGCCAAATCATAAACAAACAAAAAAGTTGCTTTATTTATTAATTTTAGTACTTACTCAATGGCATTAATAACTCGAAAGCTCACTAAAGAACTCACATAAGTAATCCACGCGTCCCTATCTCGAGCTAGTTATATCCAGTCCACCTTATTACACCATATACCTATCATGAGCTAGTTATATCCAGTCCACCTCATTACACTCTATCCCTCTCAGGTCTATCCAAATGTTATCCTCCCATCTGCGTCTGGGTCTTCCCAGTGGTTTTCTCCCCATTAAGTTTGCCAGTAAATATCTTGAACGCGGTTTTAGATACTCCCTAAATGTCCTGCCCAATGTAACCCGCAAGATTTTATTACCCTAAAAATGTCTGTTGATGAGTACAGGGTTTGCAGCTCGTCATTATGTAGCCTCCTCCACTTCCTACTATTTTCATACATTTTAGACCAAATATCTTACTAAGCACCTTGTTTTCGAACACACTAAATTTATTCTCATGTAAGATAAGAGACCACATCTCGCACCCATAGATAACAACCGGAAAAATTGATTATAATTAATAAGTTTTCTAAAATTTCTTTCTAATACAATGTACACATTTAAATAGGTCTTAATAAATTTGCAACTTAAAAATATAAAACCCTCGTAGAATCCTGATTACCTTTTAAATTTCAACGAGAGTCGCTTAAATTTCGGATGTTTGACCAAACCATGGTATCTACAGACAGGGAAATGTCAGGGAATTTAACTAGAAATAAGGAAAAGTAAGGGAATTAAAAAAATGTCTAAAATATCCCATTAATTTTGCAACTAAACGCTAAAACAAAAGTTAATAATACCTAAATAAAATAACATTTTAATTTTTAAAATAACTGATAAAACTGTTTGTTTAGTAGATACAAACTTTGTTTAAATGTGATCAATAATAAATAAAACAAGTCCTCATTCAGCATTAAAACTGAAAAATAGTAGTTAGGAAGAACTGAAAAATGTTGCCTGGAAAAGTCAGGGAATTTTGTAAAATATGTTTTGTAGCCACCCTGCGAACCTAATTTGTTTTAAACCTTTGTAATATTCTTAACTGAAATAGATCACACCTCCCCCCTCCAATCCCTTTCCCCTAGTGCGTTTACATTATTCGCATGTGTGTGCTAATATTGTAGTGATGAGGGAGTTATAATTCAGATTAAATATAGGCTTACATACATTTGCGTGGCTGGAAAATTGGAAACTGTTAAAGAAAAACCACCTCCAACACACACTGCTGGGACTTGAACCCCCAACCGTCCTGTCATCGGCACACCAAACTAAATGAGTTTGACGTTTAAACCACGGCTCCCGCTGTATTAATTAGAGATGGGTGCGCGATTGGCGCATGCACACTCCATTTACCTTGAACGGTAGCAATCCTGTCCTTAACTACCCATTAGTGGAACCACGAGCGAGAAGGTAAACATGGGATACATAGTCTACTCACGACACATGTGCATTGTGGGATACATAGTCTACTCACGACACATTATGCGCATTGTGGGATACATAGTCTACTCACGACACATTATGCGCATTGTGGGAATACATAGCCTACTCACGACACATTATGCGCATTGTGGGATACATAGCCTACTAACGAAACATTATGCGCATTGTGGGAAAGTGACTATATTTTTGTTGGTTTTTCATTTACAAATAATTGTTGCTTGTGCACATTTAATACAGACCTTTAGGTGGGGTTGTAGGGGACGTGAGATAAGGCCAGTGTTTGTGCAGTTTTTATAGCATAACATTAATAAATCAATTATTGCTTCAGTAGAAACGCTGAGTTTAATTTTCTTCACGTGATGAAATCAACATTTGGGAGCAAAGCGGCATTAGATGACAACACTTTTTAAATTAAGTGATAAAGTTGTCATGAAATTAAAGGATATCCTTGATAGATATTCGACAATTGTTTCTACTGGATTTATACTTTGATTTGTTTAGACCAAAATAAAGTTTAGTTATGAAAACTGTAAAAAAGCATTAACCTTAAAATGCCTTCTCTACATCCCAACATTAATGGGGCAGGTCTGGAGTAATGGTGTACGCCATTAACTTTTTTTAGCACCGCGTACTAATAACACTAATGGGTTAGGGATTATAAAGGCTTAACTTAGAGGAAGTGTACACGCATTTGCGTGGAGGGAGAGCGAAAAACAGTTTAGGAAAAACCACCCTCAGTGCACCTGACTGGGATCGAACCCCTTTGGCAGTCTAGTCCAACACAATATTACCGCGTTAGCTCATGCGGCCACCGAAGTGGGTATTTTATTTTTATTACTCACTAGCAGAAGTAAAGTCTGTTCACCGTAGGAATTGTTCTCTGAAAGGCCTTTTTCCCTATCAGAAATATATTATATAGTAGTATATTGGTAGTAAAAAAGACCTTTCAGAGAGTAATTCCCACAGTGAATGGAGTATACCTCGCGGTGTGTGGCTGGCTTGAATTACGTCAGAGGCCGTTATCCTGTACCGGCAGTAACTCTTATCATTGTCTGATAAGCGCTGTGTGTCGGGCCTGAACGCATCTTGACTGCGCTGATTGCGTTGGGTTGAGTCAGGTAGAATGTAAAGGAAATGTACTGGCCTTGCGTGGAGGGAAACATGGTTTATTAAAAAAAACAAATGCACCTGACCGGGATTCGAACCAAGATCTCATGTCATTGGAAAATCAACCAGCTATCACCCTCATACTCGCTACCCTCATACTCGCTATCACCCTCATACTCGCTATCACCCTCATACTCGCTATCACCCTCATACTCGCTATCATCCTCATACTCGCTATCATCCTCATACTCGCTATCATCCTCATACTCGCTATCATCCTCATACTCGCTATCACCCTCATACTCACTATCACCCTCATACTCACCAGGACACGAAAAGGTTGTGCGATTATTTCATTCGGACGCACCCTGGCGAATCTTTACACAAACTGGGATGTAAATGATGCAGCCCAGAACGCGTGGCAAACCAAACTATAAGAGCCTTACATCTCGCCCGCATGATCACCGACGCGAGTTTCATGCTATTCTTCACCAGATCAAGAGATAAAATAACCACCACTGTTGGGGAAAAGAACCGCTTGGAGCGACCGGGATTTGAACTAGTCTCTCCGTGTGAGTCCGTGACGTTAGCGCTTCTCGTAACTCTTCAACTATTGAAACGCACATTTGAGGCATGCGATGGTCCCCCGGATGTGTAGGAAACGCGCAGGTATGTTTGGTGAGCATGCGTGTGGGGGGTGGGGGGAGGTGTTCCATATTCATGAAAGATCCAGCCCCCTCTTCCCTTACCGTGTGATGCAAGAAATGTGTAACACCGCGCGCCATGTGGTGTTCTAGACAACTGCCGCACGAGCAAACACTTGTCACCACAGATAAACGATTATAATCTATAGCGACAGTATCCGTAACGAGTGGATGAATGGTCTGAGGCGTCGGTCATTCTCGTGAGATTAGGGTTCTAATCCCGGTATGAAGTACTAAAGTTGTTTCCCCTGGATTGGTTTCCATGAAAATGCGGGTACATTTCATATGGATTCAATCTTCTTCATCCTTAACACATTTGGGTAATTAGTTGGCCCGCACATCTGTGCAACCCGAACAGTTAAGTTAGAGGCAGTTGCTAAAATAATAAAATAAAGAGGTAGTGAGTGTTCTTCCTGACACAATCCTGAAGAATAAACAAGCATTTATAACGGCATCATTTTGTTTTGTCTTCTGATGTGTACAGGGTATGTAACTCATCATTATGCAACCTTACCCACTCCCCATTAGCTTCAAGGCTGATATTATCTCGTTTGATAACTGACTTTTAGAGACGATAGTACTTGTATTAAAACTGTTATGTCTCATAGACTGTCGATGCTACGTTTCCAATTAAGGTTTTTCATAGCTCTATTCAAAGCCCTTAAAGACACTGCCTCAAACTAATTTAAATACAACATTTACATTTGACATACAAGCTTTACAATTTTTAGAATGTGTTTTATTTCTAATTGGATGTGATAGTTTCGCGATTGGATTACAACCATTCTAAAGGAGCCGATATACTTCACATTCAAAATAACAATATATTCAGTTGTAACACTGGCGTTTGAATGACAATATAATTAATTTAAATTGAGGGGAGATAAGGTTTAACTAGTCCTAGATTTTCCTTACTCTTTAGGGCTTCATTTCATCTATCGTTAGTTTTTAGTAAAATATTATGCGTTTCCTAATATTCACAAACCTACTTTATGGTGGAGGTAATAATGTTTGGTTAAATAATGGAGTATATTGTTAGCGTGCTCCTCTATAACATTTAGCTCTCCTTACTTCTAGGAATCTCTTAATATTCATCATTTTATTCTCCGTCAGAGAAACTGGACGAGTGGGGTTCCTCAATAATTCAAGCAGGGGAAGGAGCCTCGTCGGTTAAACAACCCAAATTGACCAAGACTTAAATTGGGGCTTTGCAAGGGTATTCAAGCTGTGGAAAGCTGGTTTGTGAAGTCACGATTAATAATAATATTTTAAATTTGATTCGTACCCGTATTATGATGCAAGGTTCATGGATGTGGGGTTGATATTTTCGTAAGCTTTGAATCACTCGTTCGTATTCTAAAACAGAACAGATTGTTTGATGAATTTATATCCTGTAATAAATGAATTCATATTATGTTTTAACTTTCTGAATATTCTGAAACGTTATTAAAGGTAGTTTTGAGATACGGCTTCTACCCCCCTCCCCCCCACACACACACACCACACACTGTTGTTTCATTTTCTTGCACATCGTACCTATCTTTTAACGCTCTCTTAAATCTGTCTGTGTACGAGGAGTGAATAAATATGTCCTCTAAAGTGCATGTTTTTTTAGCTTGTTTTAGTGTGTATTTTTAATTCTTCTTTAGAAACCTAAACTATCCAATGCTTTTGATTATGTTTGTGTCTGTCTAGGAAATATTTTTCATTCAGAATAGCTATCTACTTACGGTAGGTAGTCTAGACCTTATACATTATTGTAGTGTGGTTTTTTTCAAACACATTTTGTGTATCTAAGAGGGTGAAATTAACTCGGTAAACCATCAAAACACTATGTTAAACTATAACATAAAATACATCATTAGCTCAGTGATGAAGCCCTTGGAGCAATGTCCAACACGAGTGAGGTAGGAGTGAGCCTAGGTTTGAATGGGAAAATACTAGTTCGGCCTCATGGCCCAACTAAACACTTTCCATCTCATTTTGCACAAACTTAGGATCGTATTGTGTTTTATATTAGGTTAGGCTTGTTTAGGTTTATATTAGTTTAGGATTGTTTAGGTTTATATTAGGTTAGGCTTGTTTAGGTTTATATTAGGTTAGGCTTGTTTAGGTTTATATTAGGACAAGCTTGTTTAGGTTTATATTAGGTTAGGCTTGTTTATATTTATATTAGGTTAGGCTTGCTTAGGTTTATATTAGGTTAGGCTTGTTTATATTTATATTAGGTTAGGCTTGCTTAGGTTTATATTAGGTTAGGCTTGTTTAGGTTTATATTAGGTTAGGATTGTTTAGGTTATGACCATGTTATGCCATAGGCTAGGATTGGGTTTTCATACTATCCATCATTTGCTATTTCGTTCAGCTTAAGAAAACATTTACATTCATCCTTAGTGCAACGCCACAGTATCCGGGGTTGAGCTAATATACCAACATTGGTTCAAACTGTCAACCTGCCTTACCAACCACTCTGAATGGGGCTCGAGTTCGCATGCAGCCGGTTGCATTTCTGTAAAAATAGCTTTCCTCCATCTGTGCACACAATGCACCCGGAAAACGCTTCTAATTGCTATTTGATGTTATCTGGAATAGCCATTGTTTCCATTCGCAACTGCAGTTTCACTTAGTCCGCCGGTGTTGAGGGGGGGCTATTTTGCAAGCTCCTTCGCTTCAGCGCTCATTTATGGTAGCTCTAACCTTCTTACTAACACTTACAGTAGCCGCATGGCTTTTTTGGTGCTGACTGACAGCTGACAGTCAACATTTAGGTATATACTTACATTTTGACTGTCAGATATGACAGATGCTAATCACATGTTTTTGCAGATCATATGGTTCGGCGTAGGGATACGTAATTTGGTCTGTTAATATTTTAAAGTTGTCAGTCAGCACCAAAGAAGCCATGGGGGCTACTGTATACTAGTTTGTAGACGTGACCTTATGGAAAACGTGTACCTGGTTCGGACGTGGGGGTCGAATCTAAGCAAGGGTAAATTTTTTTGCTACGCTTTGATTTAATGCTGCCATTGATTATGATTTTTCCTATAAGGTCTGTATTTATATTAATCTTTAAACATTTGCTTTTGATCATTGGTGCAAAGAAACCCTGATGTTTTATTCCCCTTATCGACAAATTAACTTGACAATATGTTACAAGGAAATTATATATCAATTATCAACTGTCGTGCAATTCTGAGAAATATATAACACCCAATATCGCTTGATTAACATAAAAAAAAGGTTGATACGCACCTGGAAAAATTGGAAAGGAGTCAGAGACATTTGTCACTTAAATTTGTAGATATGTTTGTAATAATTTGTTTAATAGGAAGTAGAAGAAATAACTTAACGTAAACTATAAGATTTTTCTCCACTTCATGCAATTTTGCTAATAACACTGTTATATAAGTCTCATGTAAATAATGTTATGTAAAACGATGACAATATTGAGATTTTATTTAATATGTTACGTCTATAAAAGTGTGTGTAAGCCCATATTTTAATTGATAGCTGTTTATAAGTCTTTAGACAGAAAACTTTATTTCTCTCATTATGTTTGGATTCAAAATGAGAAGTAGTAAAATTACATGTCATTATACACTTGCACCCAACATGCCTTATGCCTTAACATTTCGATCTTTTTGTGTGCAAACAATTAGTACTCTAAAATGTTTACTCTAAAAGGGTAAATGGTTTCAACTTTCTTTCAAATCCACCCTATGTATGCCCAAGGTTTTCGCGTGTGATTTACAGGTCATGCCATCTCTAGACTACTCTGACGTATACCTTGATTTTCTTACTAATGGACAGTTGAAGCACCTTTTATAAAATACAAATATATTGTTTGTGGCCAACATTGTAAACACTTGACTATATTGTTAATGTTATTTAAAGGTATTGTTATTGATCTATCAACCAGCGAGTGTCGATGTGTTGTTTTTTGAACCATAACAATCCGTAGCACAACTTTCTTCGGAGGGGAAGTAAAGCTGTCGGTCTCATGTCTATTGTGGACATGTAACAAGAACCCTGGAAGGTATGTGAAAATAACTTTCCCGGCGGTAAAATTGGTAGACTCCTTCGCTCTCGTTCGTAGAAATTCTCGTGTGCTGATATAATAAGTTGGTTTATAAAGTGCACGTTAAATACCTAAAATTAAATTAAAAAATAAATATAACATCTATCAAACCTGACAGATGCAGATTAAATGTCTTGACTTATGATTACATAAACTTAGAGCTATTAACTTTGTATAACTGTCAAATATATCCATTCGTAAGAAAATCTGTGTATACTTGTGAAACTTTGTACACAGCGGTGATAACTGCAGGGCGCTAACCTAACTTCCGTCCTGGCCAGGTGCGCATGCGCCCTCTGATTGGCGCACCTGCTTGCCACAACAATCTCCCAAAGTGTCGGCTGGTGTAATTAAAGGTATCCACACCTAATTAATCTTTGAAATGGTCGACGAAAGTTACCATATTAAATTTCATATTAAAATAAGGTGTTGAAAGCACGGGGCTCAATAACACCTCATTTTTACATACTCACTCTGGACGAATGCTGGTATTAGTGTCGAGTTACCTTTCTCATTCTTAATCTTTTAGGTTGTACCGCTAATTTACCCGTTATTTAAAACCATTTAGGAAAATAGGAGCTTATCCCAAACAATTTCTTACATCCACTAAGGTTTCCAGCCTATGTTCAGTTTTTTATTGAAGCCATATATTCTCCACTACCGGCCTGTCGTAGATTCATATGTCTTATAATATAACTTAAGACTAGGACAGGCACAACATCCAGTCCCCAGCCATTAATATATCACTGTGAAATAGTAATTCCATATTTAACCAATGATAAAGTTTTCGCTCATGTCGGGAGTTGAACCCGGGCCCCTCAGCTCATGAGCTGAGGTGTCGGACCTTGCCAAAGACTGAACAACTTAAATAGTTTCTAGATAGAATATTTCCAGTAATAATATCGTTAGCTAGGAATATAATAGTGTGTGGGGTTGCAAAAAGAAGGAAAGGTAGGGAGATTTACTAACGTTCTGCTTCTAATAACTCGATAAGAAGATTCATCTGATTACCAAACCCTTCCTTCACCTCTGACAAGACATCTTGTGAATGTGGGGAATTCCAGGCCTCCACCACGGTTCGGATCCCACGTTAAACTGTAGGTCCTTCATTTCATCTCACAATGACCCTACCATTACACATTAGCGTAAGTGCGTATAACCCGTATGGGTAGTAAGACGCGGTGCTAATAATAATAATATCGATTAATTTTCACGCAGTATATGTATAAAATTAATATTGAGCGTGAAAGGGGGCCTTTAGTTATTTAACCCACCAATATAGGAATCGCCGTGTGATTTAGAGGTTGAGACAAGGTCATAAAACCAACTTGAGACAATTTTGTCTTATTACCAATACATAATTCCCATTATCGTTTTTCATTCAACTTCGGGAACCGTAAAAAGTAGTTCCGACCCATCCGTGTCATGTTTTTTTTTTTCCAATGTATATTTTGTGTTCAGGTTTCAAGTGTCATGCACGACAAACTAAATACAACAAGCTAGAAACTTGGCAACTATTTTAAATAAATTCACTTAATTTTTGTTTTTTTTTATATAAAATAAAACCGTTTTTGGAATGAAATGGTGAAGTGTTTTACATGCCTTTGAGTAAACTAATTAAGACCTGCCATTTAACAGATTTGTTTCCCCAGATAATTTTAATTTGTTTCGTTGTAATGTGCAGGGACTTGTAATGTATTCATAGCTCTTTGCGTTTTCGGTAATTAAACACACTTCTTTCTCTTTACAACGTTTACGTTAAAAAAACACACTATATATGCACACAGTTACAGCCCTTTAAAAAAATAATCCAGTGTGGTAAGATAAACTTTCTAAATCTACGAAATTATGAATACCCTTCTTTTTAAGGATATTTGAATCGAATATATTCGTGTTCATTAGTACTAAAATAAAGGTATTTATCTCTCCTAAATTTCTTAGCCAACCACATAGTTTTATCAAAACCTATGTCTTGAACTCACTAAACATTTTTAAAATGGATACGTTTAGTTTCAAACTAAACTAAATACTCATAGTTAATTAATGAAACCCGCATCGATGGTTGTTTGGTCAGACGTCACTTTCGCGATAAACTGGACCGCCGATGACGTGGGTATTGGAGTTCGATCCCGGTCGGGTGTATACAAGTTTTTTTCCTACCTAGTTTCCCTCTACGCGAATACCGATACACTTTCTCTAAATTGAGTTTCATCATCCTTAGCCTATTAGCACTATGGTTTTATAAGTTTCATAAGTCGCACCAATCTTCCCATAAAACATTTAAATGCAATGTTAATATTAAAATCAGTGTGATAGACGCTGCCTAGGAGTGCTATGTGGGGAAGCAATGAGAAGTGTTGCAGATAGTTTATGAAGTGGTAATGTTTGGTAACTTATGTAACACTCCATGAAACAATACCACATTATCTTGAAATATTCTGTTGTAACACAATAAAACAAGGCTACTTGATGGAGGGAGGCTAGATCTAGATTTTCAACCTTTTGCATTAACCTAAGAAGTACAAATTATTGCATAGAGCTTCGTTTATTTTTTTAAGCTTTAAATTCAAATATATTTTTTTTAAGTGATCATAAACAAGCCGATAATTTTAGCCTCCATTTGATTGAAAACGATATTGAAAGAAATATCAAACAATTTTTTTAAATAATGTGAGATTTCTAAAAAGTGTGCAATGTGTCTGGGGCTCTACCATGTGGCACCCTTAAGGTGCCCGGTCGTACAATTGACCCCGTGAGAACTCACCTTTAAGGGCTAGGCCTACCTTATAAACCAATAATGTGTTTTTATTAATCTTTTTTCCTGATTATACGCATCCTTTGCTAATTTAGTTAATATTGACAGTAGAGATGAAATACAAGACGAACCTCTAGATAGTCTTATCACTTGAGGTCTGAAGAGTGTCTTACAAGCTAGCCTTCCAAGAACCTTCTACGCATGATCATGTGCTTAAGGTGGGGATGTAATGGACGCGAGAAAAGGTCAGTTTCTGTGCATGATCATGTGCTTAAGGTGGGGATGTAATGGACTCGAGAAAAGATTAGTTTCTGTGCAGTTTTAATAGCAAAACAATTTTTAGGTCAAAATAAATATATTGCTCCAGTAGAAACGTATAGTTTAATTTTCTTCACGTGGTGATATCAACAATTGTTGAATATGTCATGAGTATAGTGGCATTAGATGACAAACTTTTTAAATAAAGAGAAAAAGCTGTTATTAAATTCCAGGACATACTTAAAAGAGATTCAAGAAATTTTGAGGTTAACTTGTGAAGAAAATTGATCTATTTTGACTAAATTGTTCCCTACATCCCCACGTCAACCCTAACCTTGCTAGATTACTCTTTCCTCATTGCTAGATCAACAAATTAGAATCAAACATATTATCAGAAATAATGCGATCATTATTTCAGCTAATAAGTTTTTTTTCATGCACCTTTAATATAAAACTTAAAAAGCTGTATTTGCATGCTTACATACGAACATGATTGAAGTCTCATCTGCTGGAGGTGTGAAAACACTGCCGCCCCCCGTGAGAGAGAGAACATTTCAGGAATTTAACGTTGTTGGAGGGAATTTAGAGCATCTTAACATAATTTTGAGTTTAAAGAGCCAATTTTCCAAAAATAAAATTTAGTTGTAGCTAAACCCATTGAAAAGAAACATATCTTTTATAAGTTTACTGAACAGAACAAAATGAAAAGAAAGCTTTTGAAAAGGGAATGGAAGGAAATATACATTTTATGTTAACTCGGATATTGATGGTTCAAAGTTGTTAATAGCAAATTGCAGACAAATCCCAACTATACAAATTTTATTTTTTCATAAAAATTTAACAACATATTATGAAGTGATAATGAGGGGATAAAGCCCCTCCCCCCTTATCAACCATTTATGGGTGCCCATATACAGTTGTTTTTAAACAACAGCTAATAAAATTGCCGCCGGATTCAAAACTTGGCCGACCACAGGAGCTTCTAGATCACTGAATGGCAATATTTGAATGATGTCTCAAAGGAGTAATATGCGCCGACTTACACGAAACAAGATGACATTTTATTTCCTGACTTTCTGCTTCGTTACCGAAGTTCGTGCGCAAACCAGTTACTCAACGGCCGGTTGATGTTGCTTCGCATGATCATATCAACCATTCTCCGGACGCTGCAGAGGTTGTTCAGACGACAGAAGTTGTATCAACTATGGGGTAATCTTGTGCTCCAAAGCCGTTATTTACATTTTTTTCCAATAGGAAAGAGTGTGGCTTAAAAAACCAGGTTGACCTCTGTGATCTTGGGGTAAAGTGCTCGTCTCAGGACTCGATGTTCGTGGGGTCGAACCTAGCCGGTGTTAGCGGGGGAGTTTTCTTGATCGATGAAAATTCGTAGCACAACTTCCTTCGGAGGGTAAGTAAAGCTGTCGGCCCCATGTAGATTTTGGACATGTGAAAATACCTTTCTCGGTATGATTGATAGGCTCTTTCGCTCTCGCTCGTAGAAATTCTTGTGTACCGATATAATTAGTCGGTTTAGAAAGTGTACGTTATATACCTAAAATAAATGAAAAATAAAGTAAAACATGACGATTTGTTTGTGATTATTTTTACCTTTGCTAAATGATGTGTTTTTATAATGATTTTAACCCTTTCCATACATTTCTACGGATTTGTGGGATTTACATTTTTGTAATTGCGTTCTCACCTTATTTTAAATATAATTTTGTCCTCGTAAAAACAAATTTAAAGTTACTCTTTAGGTATACTTAACATATTTTTGGATAATTTGAATTGTTAAGGATAAACACCTTTAAAAAGTAAGCAAGCAAGACTGAGATGGTATGGACATGTAATGAGGATGGAAAAGGAGAGGATGCCAAAGAAAATTATGAAGATGAAGTATGTAGGAAAAATACCGCTAAGAAAGAGATGGGAGGAGCAGCTAACAGAAAGTGTGCAAGTGAGAGGAGAAGAATGGTGGAAGGATTTAGGAAGGTGGAGGCATTTTACTAAACTGACCCTGCTAGATGCTTTAAGCAGATGATGATACAATGGTAATATATAAAATAATATGTTTCCCAACTATCAATTATTCGCATCAGAGCAAAAAGCCGAATCCTCACAAGAGCAAGCACGTGACTTGAAAATTGAAAGCACAAATACTAGTTCATTATCGCTGGATATTCTCCGTGGATCCTAGCCTTGGCCACGGTTTGTTAGTTCTTCACAATAATAGTAGTAATAATAATCCCCACCTTGCTAAGGTTGGCTGTACTGAATATAAAGACTGTCAGTTGGTTCCCCCCCCCCCCTCACCTCATATCCATTTGGCCAATTGTTTCCCCTCCCATTTGTTCGCCGGTGTTAGTATAGGTCACATGCCCATCTGTTTGGTGAGCGATTGGCCTTGAAATTTGGACCTCCCCTTTCACTTTTCAAAAATATGCGTGTTTTCTGGGCCTTTTGTTATTTGGTTATTCTTAGTTCGTATGACGCTTTTTTAAGTGGCGGAGATAATTTATCTATTCCAATTACCTGGCAATTTTTTTTAAGTGTTGTTTTGTGAAAAACCCTTAGGCGGTAAGTCAGCCCGTGCTTGTCTTATTTATGTGTAATAGTCACGTAAAGTAAAATTTAAATATAATTAATGTTAGGCCTCCATAAGTTTGTTTAATCTTTTAATCCATGGGTCAGGAAATATGCTTGAAGATAATTAAACCCTTTCATTTTGAAAGAGGTTGAAAATAACCCAGAAAAAATCACACTTAGAAAATTACTCCGACCGTATTTAGTTGGGATTCAAACCCTGACTTTTCCTCCATTATTCATCGAGTTGATTTAAGGAGGTTTTCATGCAACCACATCTTTGTTCATCGGGTGAGTTAATTTAACTCTATATCAGTGGCGTGAAGTGTTTCTGTTGTCGACCATACAAAGGGGAATGTATTCGCTTGTTTAACAGAGCTGAACACACCACACACTTCACCGCGCAGCTTTCTGGGTGCGTACGAGACTCATCCCCGCCGCCCTCCTACGTCCTAATAGTCTCTTATAGTTTTGGAGCAAAGCTTTCCTAAGAGAAACCAAATGTTATTTTGTTAATCATATGAAACTCTCTATATATACACTTAAAACAGAATTTCTAAGAATTATTTTATATAAAATTTTTAAAAAATAGTCCTTAGAAAACGTAGCTTCTTATTAAAATTTAAACACCTCACTAGATAACAAATTTGAACAAAATAGTTGGAGCTAGTTCAGAAAATTTAAATATCGGTCATCAGTAAGATACCCACAATTTAATGTGTTTGGACTATTGCAAAGAATTAACTGGTATCGAAAGAGACAAAGATGGCTGTATATAAAAGTGTGTTAACGCCGACATTGTTTTATAGATGTGAAGTGTGGGTTTGTCAGGAGAAACGAAAGAGCAAGGTAGAATGAGATATATAAGTACTGTATGTGTCTGAAAAACTCGTATGGACAGAGTCGGTAATGAATGGGTGCTGAAGGAGTGCGGTTTGAAAGGTAATACAACAGGTCAATGTTTAGGCATGTTGAGAGGATGAGTGTGGATCGAGGGACGAAGCAAATATATGAAGGTAGAGTGTGTGTATCAAAAAGAAGGGGTAAAAGATGTAAGATGTGGCTAAATGCTGTAGCTGAATGTGTAAAAAAAGAGAAACATAAAGAGTTTTAAGAATAAAAGAACATATATGAGTTGGTGTATGGATGTTGTTGAAGGATGGGGAAGTGTGGAGAAAGTTAGTGAGGATGTATTAAGTACGGAATTGTTTTTTGAGATATATGCACAGTTTCTTGCCTACCTTGCAAGGGAACAGCGTGAGTAGCTATGTATGTAATATCTAGAATTTAAATCACAATTTCACCTAGATATATGACCGTATTAGATCTAAATATAAAGCTTGGAAAAAAGACATTAAATTGTGTATGTAATTCCAGAGGCAAATAAAATTGTAAAATCCACTTTTTTGAGTTTGGAGCCACATAAAACTTCTAGATCTATGGTAATTTCAATTTTAATAATTTTCACAATGATTACATAGCGTCGGCATAATTAATCAATGGAAAAAAATAAATATATATTTCCAATTTTTGTCACTGTGCGGTATTAATTTTGTCCGCTTAATATTTTGACCCTATCTAGGCTTGTGACATAGGCTTTTTCAATTTTCCTACAAATAGACATATATGAAACTTAGAAAAAGTCGCTAGATCTATTTTTTACGTGTTATACATCAAATAATATGATTTGTAGTAGTCACCTTTGATATATTTTATTATTGTCAATAAAATTACAGTCATAATATGACAACAAAAAATGTTTTTATATTCTAAAAGTTTCTTCCTACCAAAATGTCACTGTATGGGCCCGTACCGGTGGTACGTGACGTCACAGTCGCAATAGAAGGAACTGCCGCTGACTTTCGAATATCGGACGGTGCCTTGCAAGTGTTTTTTCCCGTCCTCTCCTTTTCGCTGATGCTGGTTCATTCCTATAAACACACTCCCGCATCCCTAACTTTGAGCTTAAACCTTTAATAACCTTTTTTGGAGGCCGCATGGTCTAAGGCGTTACTCTCGCAGTAGACTAGAATGCTGATGACTTGAAGATCGAGTTTAGAATCTCGGCCGAATGCACATTTAGGGTGGTTCTTCCTAAATCCCTCCAAGAAAATGCGGGTAAACTTCCTCTAAATATAGCCTTGATAATCTCTAGAACCATTATCATTATTAGTACATAATTATATGTTAAATAAATTCAAATAACATAGCGTGGAGAACACTAACTTTTCCAGTTCATATCACATCAGATCATGGATCCAATTCATACCAACCATCTCTGACCGTGGGCAAGCCTCGAGAATGCTATCTCGCACCCTCTCCTGTCTCGAGAATGCTATCTCGCACCCCTCTCCTGTCTCGAGAATGCTATCTCGCACCCCTCTCCTGTCTCGAGAATGCTATCTCGCACCCCTCTCCTGTCTTGAGAATGCTATCTCGCACCCCTCTCCTGTCTCGAGAATGCTATCTCGCACCCTCTCCTGTCTCGAGAATGCTATCTCGCACTCCTCTCCTGTCTCGAGAATTCTATCTCGCACTCCTCTCCTGTCTCGAGAATGCTATCTCGCACTCTCTCCTGTATCGAGAATGCTATCTCGCACCCTCTCCTGTCTCGAGAATGCTATCTCGTTTTCCTCTCCTGTCTCGTGCTTTGGCTCTTCTAAAGGAAGGCTTACCCATGTTATTTATTTGTATTTGTATTTGTATTAGAAGAGGTAACACGGTCACAAGGGGGAGAGGAATCTTATTTGGTCGATTTACAGTCTGTCGGCTCTCGGCGGGATGGATCATCGGTCGCGGACAAGGTCGTTTACCTCAGTCTCCTAAGTAACGGCGGTCCTGATGGAACTATCTGGTGACATTCGTCTCCGAGCTCAATCAAGAATCTTTCCCATAGATTATGACAGTGGATGGTATTGGTACGGGTGTCAGTTTCCAAAAACCAGGGGAAAGCTAAAAGGCTTAGCCCCCTAAGCTATAGGGAGATCCGGGGACCCTCCTACTAAATCACTTTGAAAATCGGAGGCCCCTTGAAGCTATTTGAAGTGATCCTCTCCGGGCAAATTTTTGAAAATTAAAGTCCTCCAGAATCTTGGCGCTTGTTTTAATAGGAATTTGGGTTCACTGCTTCCTTGTCCCCCACACAACCAAATCATTTTGTCTTGACAGTAGTGTTATTTCCCCTATTATTTTATTGGCATGATTGTAGTTGATGGGTGAAAGGGAGTATAAGCTTAGAGTAGAGTAGTTCCAGAAAACTGCACATACCATTGTATTTAAAGCCATGTGGCCCGAAAGCGATTGATATTTTCTCGCTGGCCGCCATAAATTTCTAGACACCGGCAAAGTGGTGGTCTCTCTGTCCCGTAGGTAGGGTGCCCCGAGGAAACTGAAGGATGTTTCCATCCCTTATCCAGGCGAATACTAGTGTATTGTATTTAACTCCAGCCTAACACGGAAAAATGACACCTTGACACGGTAATCGAACCCGGGACCTTTGGCTTAGTGCACCAACCACTGAGCTATCCTGGAGTCCTGTGCTCAAGGTCATTCTTCACTCATTTTAAGGCAGTCTGTGATGGACGTGCCGAAATCGTCAGCTACATGTGAGTGATCAATTAAGAGCGTCTATGATAACATATCCAATTCGGCTCGCGCGAGGTTTGGGAGTAAAAGGGAAAAGAAAACACCTACGATATGACAGAAATGTGTGCAGTACATTCGTATTTGAATGATTACTCGACATTTTCCGCGGTGACGATGGGGGACAAAGTGACAAAGTTTCTTGTTAATAACTACAGTATGTCCCTGTTATGACAGAATGAAGATTTGTGTACAGTTCTTATCTGTGAAGACATTCTAAAAATGGTAAAAAAACGGCCTTTTCAATGCAGTTTTTATCAAGATATAACTTATTATTTTAATAATATTCATCTCCATTAATGTTCAATCAGAAATGATCCACATGCAATATTTCTAGCCGACTGTATCAGAGTTGATTGGCGTATGATGCACGCTCTAAAGATCACGAGCTGGCAGATAACTCAGCCATATTCGACTCGGTAGTTAGCTTTTTTTCTACCAACAGTACAATATTACAACATAACGAATGTGCAAATCATGATTGATTAAATCTACAAGCCAGCCATTATATTTGTTAATTACGATTATTACGGCTATTTAATCCAACAGATATGGGTAACTAAGTTCCTAATAACCAGATCTGACATTAAAGCGTAAAGGTTTACTGTACTAATAAAAAATATATTGATACTTTAAAAACATGTTGAAGTCACTTCATTTCTGACGTTCAAAGTAATATATCCTTAACTTCATGTGTCATAGTTATAGTTTTCTAGTGCCGCGCACAAAATTTATATTTAAATTTGCTTTCTTATCAAACGATTTAAGGGACTTGAATTGAGTTTTCATAATAGTTGATATTAAACTGTTTCAAGACAATAAAAGCGTTTTATTCTTTGATTGTGTGTGTGTGTATATATATGTGTGTGTGTTTGGTTCGTCGTGTGGAACTAGGGCAGACATTCCACGCAGTTCAGCCGGATCCTCTCAACGTTACGTTGTGTTTGACGGGCGGGCGGACTTTCTCCCCGCTTGGAAATCCTCGATGGATGGATGGATGGATGGATGGATGGTGGTGTTGTGCAACGTTCGGCCGCACGTGTGGGAAAATCATTCATACGGGAGGAGTCCCCCCCCCCCCCCCCCCCCC
>CABFVZ010000151.1:352200-367636 GCA_902151445.1 Timema monikensis
GGGCACCCACTAACACTGGCTGCACGCAACACGCACCAACATGTACACTCTACCAAGATACTAGTGTACCATGCACACTCGGCAATAATAGTGATGTTCTTCACACCGTGTGAGCGTGGGCACCCACTAACACTGGCTGCACGCAACACGCACCAACATGTACACTCTACCAAGATACTAGTGTACCATGCACACTCAGCAATAATAGTGATGTTCTTCATTCACAATTGCTATTTTCTATATGGCCAATAAATACAATAGCTGTGTCCTTTCCATGCAACAATCGTACCCTAGAAAAAAAAATATTACTGCTTAGTCCATTGTGTTAACTTTCATTCTTATTAGTTTTATTTATAATTATGACGTCATTATATAAATATCTTTTGAAATTATAAAACATGTTGTAGAATTTTCTGTGTTAAGTGTTTTACAAATGAGCGTTTATGTTTTTTGATTAAATGCAACACTTTTCTAGTTTGTTGCTCTTTGAGATTGAATCCGAACTGAAAGTGAAAGTATAATCTCGAGCAGAAACAGTTACTTACTCGGTCGCAGTTCAGTCGTATAAGTAACATAAAATATAACCTCACCTAATTATTCAAAGGCTATGGTTTGTCAATAAATGGCCCAAGGGCTTATTCTCAATTACTACAATGAGCTGACCACATATTGCCCGAAAATTGAAGGTGGGTAAGAATTTGCCCCTCGCGCATCCCAACCCAATTTCCTCACAGGTTCTACAGTCAGTCAAGGTAATCATATCCTGCCCCCAGAACAGAACGTTACAATTAATTTTAACATTTATTTCGTAAGCTTAATACTGCTTGTTAGTTCATATCTTTGCATAATTTTAACTTACTTTTTGATCACTTGATACAATTTTGTTCTGTCGTTACAATTTTTTGTCTCGTGAAAACTCCCTTATTACGTACCCATTAGACTTTTCATTGTTTGATAATTGATTTTATAAATAGACGAAAACAACTTTGGTAGCATTACAAAAATTAATGTAAATATGTTTGCAACTATCACACACACACTTTTTCTTTGCCCTAGTAATAAATTTGATTGCCCGTTTCGGTGGCCGCATGGTCTAACGCTCTACTCTCGTGTTGGACTAGACTGCCGAAGATGGGGGAGATTGAGGCTGGATCTTGGATCAGGTGCACCGTGGGTGTTTTCCCCTAAATTGTTTTCCACTCTCCATCCACGCAAATGCAGGTGAATTACTTCTAAATTCAACCTTCCTAATCCCTAACACATTAATGTAATTAGTACATAGGCGTATAACCCGAACGGGTAGTAAGACGCGACGCTAAAATAAAAAGTTGATGAAAGTAACCCCAGAGGAGAGCGAGTGAGACGAGACGGCTCCCCCGTCATAAAATAATATTAAAGGCCGGCCAATTGGAACTAAGCTCTTCCTCACGAAATTACCGCGCCTTACAATCGATATTTTTAAACTTCACAAGACGTGTCTTTGTCTGCCACCCAACCCCAACTTCTACATAATTTGGACTAACCAGACTGTGTAGCCGCCTGACTCTTGGATCAAATGAACATGGCGCATGGCGCTATTTGTGAGCGACATTGTGTGTGTGTGTGTTTTTTCCTCCGCCTCCTTTTTTTTTGTTTTTGTTTATTTTAGATGCGACAATTTGAACGCACACGCCCATACTATGTGGATGAAAGAGAGAGAGAGAGAGAGAAGGACAGGAAGTAGACATTCATTTCAGATCATTATGTATTGTGTTTTGTCTGGAGAACGTTTCTTTGTAGACGACGTTGTCAGGACTGCTCTAAATATCTGTAGACAAATACACTAGTGTGGAGTTATGGGGGTGGATCAAGTTTGATGCCACATATTAAGAGTCAAAATAGAGATTTAAAACAAATCAAACTAGTAATGATTGTACTTGGTTCTAGGACTTTAAAGATAAATCACCCGCCTCGGTGGCGTAGTTGGCTAACGCGCCAGTCGTGTTGAGCTCGACTGCTGAGGACGGGGAGATTGAGGTTCGAATCTCGGTCGGGTGAACTGGGAGTGGTTTTTCCTAAATTGTTTACACGATACCTCCACGCAAATGCGGGTTTATTTCTTCTCATTAGACCTTCCCAATTCTTAATACATTAGCGAAGGCGTATAACCCGAACGGGTATTAAGATGCGGTGCTAATAATAATAATAATAATAATAATAAAAGAGAAATCAAGAAATGCATTGCGGTTTCCAAGGAAAAAAAATACTAAAGGATGTAACCAATGTAATAAACGTTAACTCTATCAGGTTTTAAAAAAAGATGGTGATATTAATTAACGGAAGTACTCAAGCGACATACGATTTAATTAGAACTAAATATTATTCCATTCAATTTAGATAGTTCTTTTAAAACTGTGCCTTATAAAATAACCATAAACATGCTTCGATGGTTGGTTTGATTTTCAAAGGGGTCTTAAAACCAAACTCAAACTTTGTGTAGAGACTAACCAAAAGTTTGAATCAGTTTTGGTGGCACACTCATTTCACTGCACAATTCACCAGAGACATATCATTAAATGACTGTAATAATATTAACTGGTAACTAAGTCTTTGAAAGTAACTTAAGGCTTGAATCAAAATAATGCTGAGTTAGAATATTATATATATATATGTTAACCTGGCATTGAACACTGGTCCCCAAAGATCACCATATTCTTGACGAGCTAGTCCATCCGCTAGAGAAATCAGGGTCCGCTTTAGCGCGTGTCGGCGGCCGAAGAAAGCGAGTCGGTGTGCCTCTAACGTGTTGGGTGTGTTATGTTCGAATGATGGCTTGTCGCACACTTGCACACCACGTACAACAAGGTGTGAATCTTGAGCTGGTGATTAAACGACTGAAGAAATACAACCACGGTGTCTAAAGTCTGTTCAGCGTAGGAATTGTTTTCTGAAAGGCCTTTCTCCCTACCAGAAATCTATTATATAGTAGGATATTGGTAGGAAAAAAGACCTTTCAGAGTGTAATTCCTACCGTGAATGAGGTATAACTTGCTGGTGACGAGGAAGTTGAAGTTCGAATTCTGGCCAAAAGTACCCTTTTTTTGTTGTTTTCCCCTAAATGCCCCCTCCCCCCTCCCTCTCATCGTAAATGTGGTTACCCCCTCTTTACATTATAACTTTCTCATCCTTAGTGTCAAAATGTGAATAGCGTGAACAATCTGTAAAACATGGATAAAAAAAATACTTTCCAAAAACCTCGATTGAAATGTACCCTCTGCCCGAGCTAAGCATTAGAGTTACTGCACCAGTATTCGCTACTGGTGAGGATGTAAATCCACAATGTGCAGGGGGGGGGGGACCTCAGCCCTTACAGTGTGTTGAAAGCCTGCTTAATTTTGCGTAAACCAACTTCGGTGGCCGCGTGGTCTAAGGCGCTACTCTCGTGTTAAAGTTGGACTGCCAATTACGGGGAGGTTGGGGTTTGAACCCTGTCGTGTGCACCAAGGGATTTTTTTCTAAATGGTTTTCCACTCTCCCTTCACGTTTACGTGGGTACACTTTCTCTTGATTATAACCGTCCTCATCCCTAAAACACATTAGCGTAATTAATATATAAGCGTAAAACCTGAACGATTGGTAAGACGCGGTGCTAAAAATATTCTGCGTAAAATTTTTAATTGATATTTTCAAAAAGACAATATTTCACCCTACGCACACCCTCCTCTTTCAACCATAACATATTCAGCTGTAGTGCCACCAGGGACTGAAAGGGAGACCCCACGCATCGAGAGGTGGTGGCTTCACCTCGGAGTAACTTGGGTCAACGCGGTTTGTTGACATGTCCCCAAGAACTTCTGCAAAATAACAATGTTCGTTATTAAGTTTATAACCGTTTATCTCGTCTGCTCGCATGCGATGTTAGAGAGATGTGTTTTCTTAGAGAAACCGGGGTACGTGAGATGTCATGATAAGCACTGAAATATCAGGGCCAGCCACAACAGAGACGGGCGTAAATACAAGCGATATGAGAGCGCCATTTTTTATATCTCTCCTATATGTCATTATTATCTAAATGGCTAGTTTTATTTTGGGGGTACAAACTTACAGAGAAAGTGTATCTAGAGATATAAAGTGGGAGAGAGAATGTATTTGGGGGTACTCGAATAAAAAGAATTATTGGTCTAATTATTTTATAATATAATTTTGTTTATTTTGATTACTTTAAATATAATAATAGAGAATATATATTTATTTTATTAATATAAATTATTAATACAAATATTATTAAATAGTAAATACATTATTATATTCAAATTTAATATTGCAGACTTATATTAGTACATATATTGGCCTATGTATAAATTATTTATGTTTATACAAATACTTAAATGATTATCTATATTATCATAATGATTGTATAAGTTTAACTATATAATGGTGACCTGGTGGTCTAGGGGTAAGGTGTCAGACTTCTATGCTGACGGCCGGGGTTCAATCCTCGGTCCCGGCACAGATTTATCTGATTTCCAAACCCTTCCTACACCTCTGACAAGACATCTTGTGAATGTGGGGAATGCCAGGCCTCCACCGTGGTTCGGATTCCACGTTAAACTGTAGGTCCTCCATTTCATCTCACAATCACCCTACCATTACACATTAGCGTAAGTGCGTATAAACCGAACGGGTAGTAAGACGCGGTGCTAATAATAATAATAATAANCATCTTGTGAATGTGGGGAATGCCAGGCCTCCACCGTGGTTCGGATTCCACGTTAAACTGTAGGTCCTCCATTTCATCTCACAATCACCCTACCATTACACATTAGCGTAAGAGCGTATAACCCGAACGGGTAGTAAGACGCGGTGCTAATAATAATAACTATATAATAATTAGATACCCGCCTCGGTGGCGTAGTTGGCTAACGCGCTAGTCGTGTTGAGCCCGACTGCCGAGGACGGGGAGATCGAGGTTCGAATCTCGGTCGGGTGAACAGGGGGTGGTTTTTCCTAAATGGTTTTCCACTCTCCCTCCACGCAAGTGCCGGGTTCACTTCCTCTAATTCAACCTTCCCAATTCCTAATCCATTAGTGTAATTAGTACTTAAAGCGTATAACCCGAACGGTTAGTAAGACGCGGTGCTAAAAAAAATATAAATACTAATAATAAAAATAGTTAGATTCTTATTATGAATCAATAAAAATGAAAAAAATCCATAGTTAAATGAAAATTAATCAGTACATAAAACCAATATTTCATATTTTGAAAAAAGTATCGGCTCTTTCGGGGAAAGTATCGGTCTTCCCTAGAAAAAATTAACTAATCAACAACTTTAATTTCATTCTATATTATATACTGCCAATTATTTAAATAAATACAAAATAAGATAATTTTTCATGATAAGATTGAAGTGCCTGATCAATAACAAAAATAGGTATCAGATCCGTGGCGGTGATGTTGGGATAAACAGCCGGTTACTGAAATACAGGCTGGTTCAGAGCTCAGTGCGATGATTGGCTTCAGTGCTCGCCAGCTAACCAACGAGACATTTCATTCTTTGGTCGCTGAAATACCCTCGATTCCAACTTGTGGGAAATAAAATGTTCCTCTTAATCGCGAACTCAATCCTTTTCTAACCATGCAAAATATGGCCTTATCTCTAAGGATCGCATTGCCAGCGTTCAGTTTCCTCGTAGTATTTAAATAGTGGTTTTGTTATTTCGAAATATATGTCTTACACCAAAATGAAGTTCTTGCCGCAAGAATTGAACGCATTCTTTTATTTTTTCTCTCTCCTTTGTTTTTCATAGGTAATATTATCACTATTAATAATTGAGAGAAATTATCACTCTCGTGCTAACTTTTTGTGTATTGCGAATGTCCTTGGCAGAAACACTTCGCAAATTGGTTATTTTATGTGATTTTCCTTTTCCTTAGTGTCACGAACATGTCTTCATAATGGGGCCCACACTTTAGATTTATTGATATTTTACTAGCCATGAATTAGTCTTTTACAATAATAATTGTATTGTCTACGTATAGCACTAACATTCTGCCACCTCGTATCCGGCTAGGAGTGATCTGCACACCACACGACTAGGGAAAGATCACATGCTCTGCACACCACAATTACAAGGGGAGGATCACATGTTCTGCACACCACAATACGAGGGGAGGATCACATGTTCTGTACACCACACGACTAGGGAAAGATCACATGTTCTGCACACCACATGACTAGGGAAAGATCACATGCTCTGTACACCACAATACAAGGGGAGGATCACATGTTTTGCACACCACAATACGAGAGGAGGATCACATGTTCTGCACACCACAATACGAGGGGAGGATCACATTTTCCGCACACCACATTAAGTATTACATGCGCGGTCTCCAGCCCTGATGACTGATCAAATGGCTGTCACACACCACACCACGTGTTACCACTTACATGCGGTTAACACAATGTCATTTATGTGCAATCTTTGCCTGATGCACTTCGTGACTGCACGCTTGTGGGTGCATTCCGCCAGGGTTGACCACAGTAGGTCACGAAACACGCTTACCTCATCAACAACATACAAAGGTCCTCACACCTTCTTATTGCGCTGTCGAGCGATCAGACACTTAGTTTAGGGACAGGATGAGGCAGGGATTTTTATAATAAATGTATCACTGATCATCCGACGTGAAAATTGGAGCATCAAACCTATTACATCCGAGTGGGATTGGAGCATCAACCCTATTACATCCGAGTGGGATTGGAACCCAAGGCCATCCTCCAAATTCAGTGTATAATATACCAATCAAATACCTTGACACTAAGCTAACTCTGCCAGTGGATGTACTCTTATGTAATATGACGAATAAAATGTAAATTTTATTAAGTTTTTTAAAGTAAAAAGTAAATTATATCGTATTCGTCTTATTAGGGCTTAGTTTTAGGGCCAAAAAACTAACAGTGGCCTAATCTTTCTTGTGTCAGTGATGCAATTTACAACTTTCGACCCGATGGCGCCCTTAACTCGGGGACATTTAAAGTTCCAGAACATAAACGGACTCGACAAAAATTTAACCAATCTCACACTTTTGACCTTTCTAATATACCTATATCTATCTAAATTAATTGATTGTTTTTATCTCTTCTGGGAGAGGCTATACAAACTAATCGTCTCTCTGTGTTCGTTGAAAAAAAAAACTGTCGTAGCGTACTCGTAAGAACGTCCCACTACGTTACGTTACGTTACGTTATTTTACATGTCACATCACAGGCTTGGCTAGCCTAATCTATACGCACGTTAAGGCATCATTCTCCCATTCGACTGGACTGTCACTGTTACTGAGAGGTCTTGGTTCTAATTCCGGTTGAACGTGTATAGAGGTTTTTTTTGGTTAAATACCTATCCACTCTTTCCTCACGCAAATGTGGTTACACTAACTATGTATGAGTATAACCCTAACAGGTAATTTGATGCGTTGACAAAAAAAAATGAATCTCAACAAATCTGTGTATCCATAAACTAATAAATATATTCTTAAATGCCCCCCGAAATCGAATTAGTGTCCATTGGACCTATGCTCAGTGGGTGGGCCACAGAAACGGCAAGAAATGTATATCTAATGTAAAGTAGCCCCATGGCTTCTTTGGTGCTGACTGACAGCTGACGGCTTTGAAAAGTTAACAGACCAAATTATGTATCCCTACGCCGAACCAAATGATCTGCAAAAATATGCATTTAGCAGCTGTCACTTTTGACAGTCAAAATTTAAATATATACCTAAACTAGATAGCTGTTGCCCGCGGCTTTGCTCGCGTGGAAGTTGATTATATACAAATACGAAAATATACATATGTATTTACAGATTAATTTAAAATATTACGTTACGTTGATGACCATAACTTGACCTCAGATCAAAAATAATGCAAGTCCGATACAAACTTTCACCCCCTTTTTCATCCCTTATTAAATAAAATTTCCAAAATTCCTGAAACACGTATTTATTTGTTTTACGTCAATAACCGAAATACAAAATTTTGTTTATGTAACTTTCAAAATGACGGACTTTCATACATATTATCATACATATTATCATCCCCTATTTTGACCCCTTTGGGGTGGAATTTTCTAAAATCCTTTCTTAGTGGGTGCCTACATAACAAAATGAATATACAGTCCGAATTTCATGCTTGTAGCCTTGATAGTTTGCGCTCGGCGATGATGAATCAGTCAGTCAGTCAGGACATGTTATTTTATAAGTATAGATGTTGACTGTCAGAAGTCAGCTGTGAGCTGTCAGTCAGCACCAAAGGAGCCATGGAGCTACTGTAATTTTAAATAATAGCAGGGTAATTTTTGTATTTAAATATTTTGTTATGACAGCTCGTATGTTTATTTAATGTACTCTATTGACTAATTTTAATTTATAAGCTTGATTAATTTAGGCCTTTGATAGTCACATGACCCTTTGGGTTTATTAAAAAAAGAAACAAGTTTGAGACTTGCTTGAATACAAAAGTTATTGTCTGATTTGATATTTTAACTGCTTATCGCAAGATGTATTCTTACAATCCATATATTGAGAATATACTTTAGATCTACTTGTTATGTTTACTATGCACATTGTGTTTTGTAGCAGGCAACCCACTGTGAACGCTAGAGAATTGTCCCAACAGAGGGGAGGAACAGACGCCTAAAAAAACAAACTCCTTAGACCAGAACATCGATTAGGCGCGCGTGGCCACGCATTTTCCCCACTCTCTCTCACTCTCTCTCTCTCTCTCTAAAACTCCCACTGCTCGCCTCTGCTGTGCATGTTCCTGACTCCTGAGGTTGATTTGCATAACGACTAGTTTTATATCGTGCTTTCTAGGCTCGATTTAGGACCTTTAAAAAAATACAAATATATTTGTTACGACCAGAATTGGTAACATTGTACTATTTTAATAGTGTTATTAGTTCGTGGATTCAAGCCCAGGTAGGGTCGATGGATATTTCTTGAGCGATAAAAATCCGTTGCACAATTTCCTTCGGAGAAGTAAAGCCGTTGGTCCCGTGTTGATTGTGGCATGTAAAATAACCCTAAACCCTGGGTGCTATGTGAAAATACCTTTCCCTGCTAAATTGGTAGGCTCTTTCGCTCTTGCTCATTGAAATACTCGTGTGCTGATATAATCAGTTGGTTTAGAAATTACACGCTAAACACCTAAAACAAATAGTGTTATTTTATAGGTATTGATGATATATATAAAAAAAGCGAAGGCTGCATATCACATGGCTTGACGTATGGATACGTGGAAGTAGATTTAGTTACTTTTCTAGGTTCCCGTGAAAATTTGACTGTGGTCAATCGATAACCCCACGTGGACTTATAAGATTTGATATAAAGGATAAATAAACCTCGACCATTTATTCTGTCGTTCGATCGTACTAAGAATATTCATATGTCCTCAAGGTATTACTTTCTTTACTAGCAAAAGATTGTTGTTTTTCTAAAAATAAATAATTAATTAAAACTTGCATAAATATTATCCTTTTATTTGAATGTTTGAAATAAAGTTAATTAAACAAATTGTAATATAATATGTGATGAATGAAATGATAGAATTTCAGAGAAATAAAAGCACGAATAAAAGTAAAAGCATCAACACATATATATGTACACACGTGGATATTTCGATGCTCTTATTGCATCCTGTTTACCACCACCATCACCCCAACCCCCACCTCCCCCCACGACCTAAACAAGACGTAATAATTAACTTATGATCGTATTCTAATTACTATATATGCAATTTATCATTATGAATTACACTATTTGGTCAACAAAGAGGATACTTACACACAAGAGATTATTTGCATCGCCGTTGGAGTCGAACCAGAGTCCCTTTGACCTGTAATTCGGCTAATCGGCCAAAGGCTGTCCATTCCGCCATTCTTGTAAGTGGAGTAATTTACCATGGTGGTGTGTTGCAGGCAGAAGACGCGGCCCGGCGCAGGGCTCGGCGGGTATAGGGGGTGGTGCCGCCTCCGCCGGCCCCCTGCCCCCCAGGATGCCGCCGCCCCTCGCCACTATACTCCTACTAGTCTCCACCGTCCTCAGCATCGCCGGTAAGTGGACAGTTCTCGATCACTTCCAAATATAAGATTAACAACACAATGGAGTTTATGTAGTTTTTATTTGCCCGAGTGTTGATTCCAAACCCGCACCGCTGGGCACGCGGACTAAGGCGTCCACGTCGTTTGTTCTGGTCTCTCAATGACTGGGAGGTAAGGGTTAAAGAGTCCTGACCGGACATATTAAGGCTGGTTTTTACTGAATGATTTCTACTGACTCTTCCGTGTTCCATACACGCAAATGTGGGTACATTTCCTCTGTACCTTGAGCATTCTCACCCAGTTAGTGCAATTGAGGGTAGCCCGGGCGGGTAGCCAGCTATTTACAAAGCATGCATTGATTGTTCCTTCTCAACAACAAGTAGGTTGGTTTGATGTGATTTCTATTCATCCGGAGCTGGGCATGGTTGGTTAGTTCCGCCTGCACCATCTGATGGAAATACCACGTACCAGGTGAGTTCAGGATGTGTGCTGTTTCCCCGTTGCCTTCCACACTGCATTTCTATGAGCGGTCGCTAAAGAACCTACCAATTTTGCCGGGAAAATATATTTTCACATACCTTCCAGGGTTCTTTTACACGGGACCGACGGCTTTACCTCCCCTTGCGAAGGAAGTTGTGCTACGGATTCTTATCGCTTAGGAAAAATCCGTTGACCTCTGCTGGTTTTTAACGGGTTATTGGGTAGGTCTAGTTTTGTTGATAGGCCATCACGCCGCAGAACTATTTTTAAAGGAACTGAAAGTCGGCTTTAATATTTTACTGGCGTCGCTTGGCGTTGAATAATACATAATTTTAAGGTAAGTGGTTTGATGTTTTCAAGTTTTTCGCACTGTGCTCTGTGTAGGTTGTTCACTTAATGTACGCTGTAGTGTGGTAATTAAAAAATGACGAGCGTAGCGGACTATCAGCGTGCAAACAGGCGGGACTGCGTGCGTGCTTCGTGCGCTCTCGTGACGTCACTGGGATCGTGCGTGAACTCGCGTGCTCGTAGTTAGGTATTTATATTTGCTTTATGAGTTAGTATTTACACTTCTAAGTGTTTGACTTATTTTAGCTGAGAAAATATATTTATAAAAAAATTGTTCTTAGGGTTTGCCGCGGTAAAATAACAAGTACTGACTACGCTGGGGATTTCGAGCCAAGGCTTGCATTTTACGAGTAGTTCGGTATTAATCCGGGCGGACGCTCTGAAGAAAGTGGGTCGGGATGACTAGAATATTGGCTTGGAAAAAATGTCTGAACTTTTCTGCGAGATTGCTGCGTTCATTCTGCCGTGAGTAGCGGTAGAAAGACGGGGGTAGGGGTGGTGTTGGGACTGTCGCTAGCTCGCCGCGTTCATTCTGCTGTGAGGGGAGGTAGAGGGACTGTCGTGAGCTCGCCGCGTTCATTCTGCTGTGAGGGGAGGTGGAGGGACTGTCGTGAGCTCGCCGCGTTCATTCTGCTGTGAGTGGAGGTGGAGGGACTGTCGCAAGCTCGCCGCGTTCATTCTGTCATGAGTGGAGGCGAAGCGACTGTCGCGAGCTCGTCGCGTTCATTCTGCTGTGAGGGGAGGTGGAGGGACTGTCGCAAGCTCGCCGCGTTCATTCTGCTGGGAGTGGAGGTGGAGGGACTGTCGCGAGCTCGCCGCGTTCATTCTGCTCTGAGGGGAGGTGGAGGGACTGTCGTGAGCTCGCTGCGTTCATTCTGCCGTGAGTGGAGGTGGAGGACTGTCACGAGCTCGCTCAGTAAAGTTTGTGTTGTCTGGTCTAGATACACAGGATGGTGGAGGATGTGGCCGTCGCGACGGCTTGAGCACCTGCCAACGAGACGCTCCCTGTCCCTCTCACTCGATCTCGCTTCTTGACGACGTCTGCGTCGCTAACAGCGTGGCCCGCAAGCTGCGGTGCGCGAGCCAGTCGCCCGCTTTATATGGACATCCCATACTTCTGATTAGATTTGCGACATTTCTATTATAAACACGTCTCACCATAACAATACCTATGTTGAAAATATATTAAGGTTGATCCACGCAGAACTAACTTTTTTAGAAAAATAGTGAACCATATAGTTAAATGTGCTGGTTCACACAGAAAGCTAAACTATGCCTTGCTACGTCACGCTATGTTTTATCCGATTGCTGGCGGGGAAATTTCTCCATCTTGAGCCATCTTGAGCCATCTCACGTTGCGCATGCGCATAACACAAGTTTGGCTCTGAGTTGAACAGACGCAGTGCTGGTTTGTTGAAAACAACTAAAGAAGTGTTGAGGTTTTGTTTTCAGTTTGTTTCACGTGTATTTAAGTATTATTCTATTTAGGTTTTATATTTAATGAATGTTTTTATATTAAAATGGAAGAGTTAATTGAACAAGTCACACCTCCACCTCCTACATTTTTTTCATCTCCCTCAGTAATATAACCTGAACTAAAATAAGACATTTTGTAGAACGCCATGATAACTAAACTTCACCGGAGCGGACAAGAAAAAAACAACAATGAATTCTGGAGTGAAAAGAGGGACCATTGTTTAGCTTAGCAATGAATGTGAAACCAAACTAAGTCTCAGCAAAGGACAGCACAGCACAGCACAGCACAGCACAGCTTAGCATCCTGTGTGTATCTGCCTTCACTGTATTTATCAAGATGTGTGGACTACCGCTGCTATGATCTTGTCAGAGCGATAACCGTGCGACCAATCAGGCCGCATTTCGCCATTTCCTTGTCAGCGGCTCCTTAGGCAAAGTTATCCGTTCGAAGAGAGCGTCACCCCATCACCTAAAACGACCTTCCATCCTTCTGCCATAATTTTGTGGTAAAACTGGTTACATTAGCTTAATGAAACTATCCGGCCCTACAAAGCGGATGAGGATAAAGTTATCTTTTCGTCACCTTTTCTCTGGAGTGTTCTGCTTGTCTATTATTGTCCTTTGTCATGTCTAGAATTAATGTTGAATTAAAACCGTAACCGAGATAGTATCAATTGGAAATATAATTTTACCGGTGTTACATCGACATCGCCCAAGAACCACACGCACATTTCCTGTATGTGTCAAGATGGAATCCTAACCGGAGATGAGTGAGTGACCTGTCAGGTTAAGTCGTAAGAATATTGTTCCTGGCTCTGACCTAGCTCTCTGGTGTTTCCTATTCCTCCAAATCAACGCTGTGGTTTCAGTTCATTTTAATCAACTCTTGGTGACCTGGTGGTCTAGGGGTAAGGTGTCGGACTTCTGTGCTGGGGGTCCAGGGTTCAATCCTCGGTCCCAACACATATCTATCTGATTACCAAACCCTTCCTTCACCTCTGACAAGACGTGTATTAATCACAACTTGTGAATATGTGGAATGCCAGACCTCCACCGTGGTTCGGATCCCACGTTAAACTAGTAGGTCCTCCATTTTATCTCACAATCACCCTACCATTACACATTAGCGTAAGTGCGTACAACCCCGAACGGGTAGTAAGACGCGGGGCTAATAATAATAATAATAATAATAATAATAATAAGCTTGTGTCGTTAGATCGTATCCCTGAAATACTTTTTATAGCAACCGCGTTTTACTAGCCATTCGGGTTATATGCTTATGTACTAATTATGCTAAAGGTTTTAGAGATGAGGAAGGTTATATTTAGAGTAAGTGTACCCGCATTTTCGTGGAGAAATAGTGGAAAACCATTATGGATAAAAACCACCCTCAGTACAGCCGGCCGAGATTCGAACTTTGATCTCTTCGTCATCGGCAGTCTAGTCTACTGTAAGAGTAGCGCCTTAGACCATGCGACCACTGAAGTAGGTTTTGAAATAGATTAACATGTTCGGGGTCTAATGTAAATGTAAACTTGTCAGAAAAACGTGCGCTTGGAATTGTAAGTAATTACAGTAGCCCCATGGCTTCTTTGGTGCTGACAGCTTTGAAAAGTTACCAGACCAAATTATGTATTCCTACGCCGAACCATATGATCTGCAAAATCATGTGTTGACTGTCAGTTGTCAGTTTTGAGCTGTCAGTCAGCATCAAAGAAGCCACGGGGCTACTGTAGTTTGCTGTTCTCTGCTTGTTCAGTTCCCACAGGTAAGGATGTTGTTGGTCGGATCACCCTCCGCACGTTTCTTTCACCAAGTGACCACTTTCAGTTTCATCTTCCTAGAATATTCATCCAGTTCTCTCTCTCTCATCCTCTTACTTTCTGTGGGGCATTCGATGGTGTTCATCCATAGGTGTCCGGTGCTCTCCGTGCGTGTAAAAGTGGCTCAAAGCGCAAGTAACACACTTCGTTGTGAACTTTGGTGATATAGTTCCGTCTTGTCTGCTAATAGGTTTGTTGCCGTTTATAATAAAAATTAAAATAAAAATTAATATGTTCGGTTTTGTTTATTTATTAATGGAAAAGATTAAAAAGTCTTACCTCTTGTTAAAATAAATTAGTGAATAGGAAAGTGCCTTGGTCCTTTTTTTATTTCGTATCCACCAGATCAGTTAAAAATCCTGAGATAATTACTGTGACTTTTTGTTGCATATGCCCATATTTGCACCCTCGAAACGTGTTCTTTTTGTCAACTGTTATTTTTGTTGTTCTTTCCTGTGTCTGGCATATATTAATTTCAACTGTCTAGCGAACTGTCGGGAAAGTTATCCGTCCGGGCCCACGCGGTTCGATGCCTCTCATTGTGCAGGTGAGTGTGAGTGCATGTTATTGTTCCCCCATACACACACACACACACGTGTCTACCCACGTGGGGTCTGCGAGCAAGGCCAAGTTTGGTGGTGGAAGCCCCCCTGGGTTGTAGCGCTTTGCCAACCTTGTACGGGCACGACCGGTTCCCACGGGACACCCTCTCCCATCAGAGTCGAACACGCGACTTCGCATGGAAGAGACGCTCTTTTTTTGCTCTCTCGGAAGTTTATCGTAAAATTGGTTTATCCTATTAGAAGTGCGTGATCAAGAGAATGTTTTCTTCCAACAGTTTTTTTCCCCTCCTTGTCAGTTGAAGAATCACATTGATTTCTTTCTTTCTGTAAACACGTCGCTTACATTATCAAAATGGGTGATTTTGACTTTCAGTTGTAGCGAGTAGGGGACATATTATTAAGAGCACATGTTAGTCCTTCTTTCCTCTCGAATCTTCATTCCAACGCCCTATTTATTCAGACCATAAGACTATTTATGTGTTTGTAGCAGATATCATTGCTCCCCTCCCCCCATTTGCCCCTATTTCTTGGGTTCTCAAAGCCTCTTTGCTATGTACAACTTTTAGTTTTGTTAAAGGATACAATGTTAAGATTCCTCATCTTTACAGAAGCCGCTTTATAGGCCGTAGCTATATTTTTATTCGCAAAACCTTCATATCCCCCCCCCCC
>CABFVZ010000151.1:375079-401013 GCA_902151445.1 Timema monikensis
CCCCCCCCCCCCCTCTCCCCCTGGCACAGAGACGTTCACGGCGGCAGCCCACTCGGGACTGGGTAGCGTCTCTCCGCTAGCTCAGTCGGGGGAAATGCAACGCAGCGCTCGCTGCCTTGTCGGCGCCGGTCGCCCTCTCAAAGCTTTGAGCGTCTTTCGGGCCGCCGGTGTTTATAGGTGTCTCGCGTGGGCCGTGCGTGGTTTATCTTAAGTGTTGCGCCGTTTCTCACCGGGGGTCGTTCAACCCGCGCAGGTTCTTCACGACAAGGACCTGTGATCTTATTTCCTCAAGGGGTGTTTGACTAGTTCCCCAAAATACTCGCCCGGGCTGGCCGCATGGTTTAAGGTGCTACTCTTGCGGTCGATTAGACTGTCTATGACGGGGAGATCGAGGTTCGAATCTCGGTCGGGTGATTTTTTCAAATTGATTTCCACTCTCCCTCCACGCGAATGTGGTCACATTTCCTCTATCCTTGAAACCATTAGTGTAATTAGTACATCCGTTTATAACCCGAACTGGTAGTAAGACGCGGCGCAAAAAGAAGGTAGAAATGCTGGTGGATTAATAGTAAAGGTACACGGAGGCAGAAAACACCCCTCAATACACCCGATTGGGATTTGAACCCCAACCTCCCAGTCACCGTCAAACCAGACTAGAGGATCTTTACATTTAAGGAGGAGCCGCACTTTGGTTGAATCAACCAAATTGAAGGCAAAGTGAACCGTGTAAAATTACCTTCCAATCAAAGTGTCAAACCAAATTGAACGATTTTGGCGGAGTCTCTACTTCTGTTCAACCACCCCCAGTTCACCCGACTTGAGATTCGAACCTCGATCTCCCCGTCCTCGGCTATATAGCTGAACACACAACTAGCGCGTTAGCTAATTACGCCACCGAGGCGGGTCCGTAGCCAAATTAAGCCTCATTGTAGTTGTATTTAATTAGCTAACTAGCATAGGACTTGCTTCAGTGGCCAAATTTCCTAAATAGTTTCCCACCCTCCACACAAATGTGGGTACATTTCCTCTAGATTCAACCTTACTCGTCCTTAACTCCTTATAGTAACTAGTACATTGGCGTATGAATCAAACGGGTAGTAAAACATGGTGCAAAAGAAAAAAGTTTCAGAAGTAGATACATTTGGTTTAATTTCCTCCACGGACGCTCAATCACAGTTCTTAAGGTGCGGCCGAAGGGAGCGCGAATATTTTTAGTTTTTATAGAATTGAAATTTTTGGTCAAAATAAATCACACAAATATTTCTCCAGTAGCAACAAAGAGTTTAGTTTTCTGCACATGTTAATATCAACAGTTGTTGAATATCTGTCAAAGGTGTCCTGGAATTTTGTCAAAACTTTTTAAATAAAGGAAAAAAGTGTTGACCAAATTCCAGGACACCCTTGACAGATATTCAAGATCTGTTGATATTAGAATGTGTAGAAAACTAAACTCTTTGTTGCTACTGGAGAAATATTTGATTTATTTTGGCCAAAAAACTGTAAAATTACTCGCGCTCCCTTTGGTCGCACCTTAGGGTGTGGATGTAGGGGACGCGAGAAAAGTCAGTGTTTTGTAGGGTTTTTTTCTAAACAAAACATTTGTTTGATCAAAATAAAGTATTGCTTCTGTAGCAACGTTGAGTTTAATTTTCTTCACATGTTGATATCAACAGTTGTTGAATATCTTTCATGAGCAAAGCGGCAGTAAGTGACAACGGTCATTAAAGCCAGGAAACTCTTTGCAAATATTCAACAACTGTTATCACTGTGTGAAGAAAATTAAACTCTGTTTGTACTGAAGCAGTATTTGATTTGTTTTTGACAAAAAAAAATCTGATCTAAAAAACTGTAAAAACACTTAGGCCTACCTTTTCTCGTGTCCGTTTCCACCTCACGTTAAATATGTGTCGTGAAATTATTGGCATTAGAGCACGCTTTTTAAATGAAAATAATAAGTCCTGGTTATATTACGCAATGCACATAATAAATATTCATTCATAAACTCTCAAGATAACTGAAGATGTATTTTATTTATTTTGGCAAAAAAAAAATTGATTGTCATGGATCTGGTAAAGGAAAAAAATATCAGTAATTGAAACTGTCGTTCTGTTCTATCCTACCTCGCCCCCCCCCCCCCCCCCCCCNNNNGTCTGGGGGGGGGGGGGGGGGCTGTACAGGTGCCGGCATAGCGGGCTGCTCTAAGGAAACTGTGGCTTCAGAGTGTCTGGGAATAACCAGACCGGCTGAGAGGCCGCTAGACTAGACTCTGATCTATTTGTGGCAAGGTCGGCTCTAGGACAGTTCGAGTCCCGGCGAGGGTTGTCTGCCTCGTGGCTTAATGAGGTGGTGACACCCCTCCCCCCTAGCTCCCTACTCTCACCTTATTCATACATAGTTTAAAAGGTAGGGGAATGTGCGGTGTTCTTGTGTTTTTGGAATTTTTATAGCAAAACACTTCTTTTTTTTTGGCTAAATATTTCTCCAGTAGAAACCTAGAGTTTAATTTTCTTCCCACGGGGATAGCAACATTTGTTGAATATCTGTTAAGAGTGTCCTGGAGTTTAATGACTAGTTTTTATCTTAATTTAAAAAGTTTGTCAACCAATGCCGCTATGCTCATGACAGATATTCAACATTTGTTGATACTACCATATGGAGAAAATTAAACTAAACTTTTTTATTGGAGCACTATTTTATTTATTTTGGTTAAAAAAAGTTTTGTTATAAAAAGTGCAAAAGTACTGACCTTGACTCTTATTCCCTACATTCCCACCTCAAAGGGAAGTGGTGGATTCAGATTCAGATAATAACTTTTTTTTAGTCATAAAAGTTACTAAAACTATATATATGTGTACTACAGATGGGATGATCGAATCTTCTATTCCTAAAATCCTATGATGTTAGAGAGATTCGAGATTCATAGAAATCTCAAAAGTATCTAGACTACATTAAGGTATTATCAAAACCATAATAATACAATTAATTTAATCAAGAAGTATTATCTTTATTTTTATGAAATAGCATACGTGACAAACTAGCTTACTTTGACAATGGTACAAAGCCTTTTGTTAACTTAAACTTTTTTTTTTTTTTTTAAATATTGTCACTTCTAAAATGGTACAATTTTAAAGATGCCAGGGTTCAAATTTGGATTTCGAGATTAGAAAGAAAATGTATATTTGTATTCGATATTCTTATTAGATACATTAGATACTACACCATAGCCTATATAATTTATACGTAGTCATGTGATCTCCAACTGTCAACATCTAGAAAAATAACTTATATAATGTAATTTTAACTAAAAAAAATGTATTTATGAAAATTGGTCATTATTAGCCGATTTCCAGCTCATAATTTGACAAATAACTCAAATTTTAATGGAGTAGTGGTACTTTTAACATTGTTTATTAACTTGTTTTCATAAACCGGTGTAGTGTCAGTGTATCTGACTACGAGTCAAGGGGTCCCGGATTCGATTCCCGGTTGGTACCTTAAGGGGAATGATCCCGACGGTCACCATGGTTTGGTAAACTAGGCTTAATTCAGGTTTAATACTCCCATGGGCCCACACATCATCTCATCTTATTGCCTGGACAACGCTCTGTGTGGCTAATAGTCTACATACAGGGGACCAGACCTCTGTCATGTTCCTCCCGGCCATATATCACATACTATGAATGGTAAGAGTGTGGCCAGACCTCTGTCATGTTCCTCCCGGCACATATATCACATACTATGAATGGTAAGAGTGTGGCCAGACCTCTGTCATGTTCCTCTCGGCCATATATAACATACAATGAATGGTAAGAGTGTGGCCAGACCTCTGTCATGTTCCTCCCGGCCATATATAACATACAATGAATGGTAAGAGTGTGGCCAGACCACTGTCATGTTCCTCCCGGCCATATATAACATACAATGAATGGTAAGAGTGTGGCCAGACCTCTGTCATGTTCCTCCCGGCCATATATCACATACTATTAATGGTAAGAGTGTGGCCACACCTCTGTCATGTTCCTCCCGGCCATATATCACATACTATGAATGGTAAGAGTGTGGCCAGACCTCTGTCATGTTCCTCCCGGCCATAATATCACATACGATGAATGGTAAGAGTGTGGCCAGACCTCTGTCATGTTCCTCTCGGCCATATATCACATACGATGAATGGTAAGAGTGTGGCCAGACCTCTGTCATGTTCCTCCCGGCCATATATCATATACGATGAATGGTAAGAGTGTGGCCAGACCTCTGTCATGTTCATCCCGGCCATATATCACATACTATTAATGGTAAGAGTGTGGCCAGACCTCTGTCATGTTCCTCCCGGCCATATATCACATACTATGAATGGTAAGAGTGTGGCCAGACCTCTGACCATGTTCCTCCCGGCCATATATAACATACTATGAATGGTAAGAGTGTGGCCAGACCTCTGACATGTTCCTCCCGGCCATATATCACATACTATGAATGGTAAGTGTGTGGCCAGACCTCTGCCATGTTCCTCCCGGCCATATATCACATACTATGAATGGTAAGAGTGTGGCCAGACCTCTGCCATGTTCCTCCCGGCCATATATCACATACTATGAATGGTAAGAGTGTGGCCAGACCTCTGTCATGTTCCTCCCGGCCATATATCACATACTATGAATGGTAAGAGTGTGGCCAGACCTCTGTCATGTTCCTCCCGGCCATATATCACATACTATGAATGGTAAGAGTGTGGCCAGACCTCTGTCATGTTCCTCCCGGCCATATATCACATACTATGAATGGTAAGAGTGTGGCCAGACCTCTGTCATGTTCCTCCCGGCCATATATCACATACTATGAATGGTAAGAGTGTGGCCAGACCTCTGTCATGTTCCTCCCGGCCATATATCACATACTATGAATGGTAAGAGTGTGGCCAGACCTCTGTCATGTTCCTCCCGGCCATATATCACATACTATGAATGGTAAGAGTGTGGCCAGACCTCTGTCATGTTCCTCCCGGCCATATATCACATACTATGAATGGTAAGAGTGTGGCCAGACCTCTGTCATGTTCCTCCCGGCCATATATCACATACTATGAATGGTAAGAGTGTGGCCAGACCTCTGTCATGTTCCTCCCGGCCATATATCACATACTATGAATGGTAAGAGTGTGGCCAGACCTCTGTCATGTTCCTCCCGGCCATATATCACATACTATGAATGGTAAGAGTGTGGCCAGACCTCTGTCATGTTCCTCCCGGCCATATATCACATACTATGAATGGTAAGAGTGTGGCCAGACCTCTGTCATGTTCCTCCCGGCCATATATCACATACTATGAATGGTAAGAGTGTGGCCAGACCTCTGTCATGTTCCTCCCGGCCATATATCACATACTATGAATGGTAAGAGTGTGGCCAGACCTCTGTCATGTTCCTCCCGGCCATATATCACATACTATGAATGGTAAGAGTGTGGCCAGACCTCTGTCATGTTCCTCCCGGCCATATATCACATACTATGAATGGTAAGAGTGTGGCCAGACCTCTGTCATGTTCCTTCCGGCCATATATCACATACGATGAATGGTAAGAGTGTGGCCAGACCTCCGTCATGTTCCTCCCGGCCATATATCCCATACGATGAATGGTAAGAGTGTGGCCAGAACGGGAATCAGGCTTGAACTATGCGCGTTGCAAGAGAACCCCGCATGTTCTGTATTTAAAGGTCTTACTAGTCCACCCGTTCGGAGGAAAACCAACCCTCAATGCACCCGACCGGGATAGAACCCCGATCTCCCCGTCTTCGGTTGTCTGGTCAAAACACCCGAGTAGCGCGTTAGACCATGCGACCACCGAAGCGGGTGAAGACTGAAGGAGGAAAGGTTATACATATCTTAGAGAAGAGTCAAAGTGTTTCTAAGAGAATAGCTATCAAAATAATTCCTAAAAGCATTGAGTTTTTAAACATTTTTTTGGGGGGAGTGAGTCCCCAGAACCCGCTTTGACTTGGTGGGGGGGGGGGGACGTTGGAAAAACTGTCCCCCGCTCCCCCCCACCTTTCTACCTTACACAAATAATGTTCCCCCACCACTGGATGTAGAATATTAGTACATATATTACATAGGCCTACTACTGTTTAACTTCCTCTTCTCTACTCGTGGCTAGGCAGACATCACAAGTGGAATAGTGACGTTCTGATTCAGACCTTAGAAATAAAATTCGATCAATATTTAGAGTAATTCCATGGATGTAACATAAGATTATTTATTATTTTTAGGTGGCTTGTGGCGAGGTCTTCCAACAAAATATGACAATATATATATTTTTTTAATAAATAACCATCAGGATGTGCATTTATATCTAGGGGGTCTGGCCCCCCTTCTCCAATTTTCACTCCCATGGTCTCTACACACATTTGTTGCCGTCGTTTATGAGGTACCGTCTAGAGAAATAAACCGCCCCCTTACCATGTGTCGTCGCGCAAAAAGCTTTGCAGACAGGACTCTAACCTATCCGTTGATATTATTAGGGGGTTACTTCGCCTCCGTATTGGACACTGGCCAAGCTCAGCTCACAAGTGTCTCACAACGGGCGTTAACAAGACACGGGTTCGAGTCTATGCTAACTCTTCTCACTAGAGACGTGAAATAGACATATTAATGTACGTGCGGTGTCTTGCACAGACCATTTCCGAGTAAGGGGGCCTTGTTTTGTCTATAAACATGGCTGCCACACACGGGAAAACTCATAAAAATTACAGAAAAAAATTGATATGGAACATTTTACTGCAAACTTTAGAATGTACGTTTTTGTATGGAATAAAAATCAATGTGCGTGGTCTAACGCGCTATTAAAGCAGTAGACTACAATATGGCCGATTATGGGTAGATCGAGGCTCGATTCTTGGTCGGGTGTACCGACAGTGAGTTTTTACCAAATAGTCTTCCACGCAAATACGGGTACACTTTCTCTAAATATACCCTTTCTAGTCCTTTAAGCCACTAGCGTAATTGGTACATAAGCGTACAACCCAAACGGTTAGTAAGAAACGGTGCTAAAATAACTAGCTCAAGATAGGGATAGGGTGTAATGAGGTGGACTGGATAGAACTAGCTCAAGATGGGGATAGGGTGTAATGAGATGGACTGGATAGAACTAGCTCAAGATAGAGATAGGATGTAATGAGGTGGACTGGATAGAACTAGCTCAAGATAGGGATAGAGTGTAATGAGATGGACTGGATAGAACTAGCTCAAGATAGGGATAAGGTGTAATGAGGTGGACTGGATAGAACTAGCTCAAGATAGGGATATGTGGCGTACTTTTATAAGTGCGACAATGAACTTTCGAGTTCCTAAAAATGACATTAAAGTAAAAGCTCTGATAAATAGAATATAATGTTTTAAGTTTAAATTGTATGTGTATTTTCTTTCACGTATTTAATAACATGTGTTTAATCTATGCCTGGGCTATATTTTTAGTTCAATTTATAATCTACCTGCTACATCTTTAAAAAGTAATTAATCATTTTAATTATTAAAAGAGATGGCTAACCATTTTGAAGAATCAGACGGCTGCGTTTACCATTATTGTTTTATTTGAATTAGTCTGACATTGTTAAGTCAAAACTTATCTATTTTATAAGTGTGATGTCGCACTCAAATCTATTGTCTGTTGTCCTCTCAATTCTTCAAGATGTTTTTAAATTGGTGAGGGAAACAAATCTTTTGTATGGTTTTTTTTAACCGTGTAACAAACCCTTTAATCCCTGCGTCGAATAGGGAACTGTGTTTTAATATGTTGTGCGCAGTGGTTTGTCGCGCTGGCATTGAAGGTGATTGCGTTACCCCCCTCTTGGCCTACCCCCCTCCTCAGTGCTGGGCCCAAATTGGCTGGAGAGCTGGTTGTGTGGGCCAGACAGCTCCTCGCTAGACAGGGGGGCCTGCTACAGGTGGATTATTTGACTGGAAATCAAGTGGAATGTTGCAATTTTGAGAACTGCAAGAGTTTTATTGATAGTTTGATTTTTCTAAAGTTTATTTTCAACATTTATTTAAAAATACACATGAAATATTTTTTTAGAAACATACTTTTTCGAATATTATATGATAATTAACACAGTAAAATAAATTACCCAGTTTAGGTGACCTGACGGTTTAGGGGTAAGGTGTCAGACTTCTGTGCTGGGGTCCGGGGTTCAATCCTCGGTCCCGCCACAGATTTATCTGATTACCAAACCTTTCCTTCACCTCTGACAATACGTGTATTAATCACAACTTATGAATGTGTGGAATGCCAGGCCTCCACCGTGGTTCGGATCCCACGTTAAACTGTAGGTCCTCCATCTCATCTCGCAATCACCCTACCATTACACATTAGCGTAAGTACGTTCAACCCGAACGGGTAGTAAGACGCGGTGCTAATAATAATAATAATATTCAACATTTTAAATATCAGATATTTGAGCGAGAATAAAATATTTCCTTCCCAATATAAGTTTTCTTGCGTTTTTATTTAGTTTGTTTTTTGTTGACCTTGGTGGTCTTGGGGTAAAGTGCTCGCCTCGGGCCCCGATGTCTCTTCTCGCAATAGACTATAGGTTGCCGATGACTGGGAAATCGAGGTTCGAACTCGGTCGAGTGTACTGAGGGTGGTTTTTCCTAAAGTGTTTTCTCAATCACCTTCCACGCAAATGTGGGTACATATCTTCTTAATATAATCTTTTTTATCCTTAACACCATTAGTATAATTAGTACATAAGCATATAACCCGAACGTGTAGTAAGACGCGGTGCTAAAAAAACCCCACTTCGTCCACGCAAATGCGTGTCCATTTCATCAAGATACTACCTCCCTTCCTCCATAGGACGCGAGGTGACACCAAGGGGTCTGGTTCGAGCTAAACTTGATCCTAGCGCCCTTGAACGGACAGTAGTTTAAACAGAGCGTGTGGGCTCGTGAAGGTTTGACTTCTATCAGCCAGCTGACTGGCTCGTGACGTCACGGAGCAGAGTGATGGTGTGACGTCACCACAGGGAGGGGCGGGAGCCCGCGGGCTGTGGGCCACCATGTGGACGGTGGTGTGCTCCCGTGTTCTTGTATGATGAGGAGGTTGTCGGTTCGAACATTTGCACAAATGTGTTAAACTTTATTTTTTAATCACCGCATCTTACTACCCGTTTGGGCTTATGCACTAATTACGCTAATGGTTTAATGCAGTGGTTCTTAAACTTGGGTACATGCGCCCTCAGGGGTACGCGAGCAGCTCTCAATAGTAAATTGGCTAAATCAAAAGAGAACAAAACGCGGTGGGGTATTTTCTAGACGGCTTAGGGAATTTTATTTTCTCTCTACTTTGATTGACTATCTGATATTTGTAATTTGGAGAAAATTTATCGTGGGGGTACACTAGACATTTTGTCATGACCAAGAGGTACAATCTAAAACATGTTCGAAAACCTGGGATTAGGAAGGTTATATTTATAAGAAGTGTACTAGCATTTTCGTGGAGGGAGAGTGGAAAACTATATTCGATATTCCACCCTCAATACACTCGACCGAGATTTGAACCTCGATCTCTCCGTCATCGGCAGTCTAATCTACTGTTAGAGTAGCGCCTTAGACCATGTGGCCACCGAAGCGGGTAGTTTAATCTGTTTCTGCGCATTTATATGTGATATAAAAATTAAATTCAATGTATAGCAAAAATTTAAAAATTTCTATCATAAATTTAATCGTAAATGCCCAACAAACAATATGAATGGTGGGCGGCCTTGGCTGTTATCTGGAGGTGTAGCAGACACAACAAGTTTCCTCTTGTCAACTCGCTATTGGATTGTCCGTAATTGAGTGCGGAGGAAAGTGGTCATTCGGTTAATAGATAGAGCCTGTCCCTGTAGTGTGAAGTTCACACGAGAAGTGCCCTCTCGCACTGTCGATCATCACAACAGCTGTTGAACCGGCCGACCTTCAGGGGACCTACCGATGACGACAGTACCGGGTCCGTCCAGTGTTTAAAGAGATGCTCACGCCCTGTCGTGGTCCGGAGAGCTGATGCTCTGGTCCCCTGTTCAATCCCAGTAGTGACAAGCCTCACTCGTTAGTAGGGTGGGTTTTTTGGGGCTATTTTTTTTGCAGCATTGGTTCATTCTTCTGGTCAAAATAATAAAATAGTGCTTCACAACATCCTTTTAGTTTAATTTTCTACTAATATTAATATCAACATTTCTTGAATATTTGTCATTGGCATAGCGGTATTTGAACATGAAGCATTTTAGACGAAGAGTTGAAAACTTAGCTTGTCAAACTATTACTCTTAAGCATTTTCGTATAATATTTATTTTTATTTTTTTCCCTTTGGGTCCGTCTGCGGACCACTTGGTACTCCACCACGGATCACAGATTGAGAACCATTGGGTTTAAAGGTCATATATATATGTATATGGAATGCCGATGACGGGGAGATCAAGGTTCGAATCTCGGTCAGGTTTACTGAGGGTGTTTTTAACAAAATAGTTTTCTTCTCTGCCTCTGCGCAAATGCGGGTATAAGTTTTATAAGTTATAACCTTACTGATCCCTTGAACCAGAAGTGTAATTATTACATACGCGTATAACCAGAACGGGTAGTAAGAGGCGGTGCTATATGTATATATATTTTAATAGTCACATCTGTAAATCCCACTTTTTTTTTCTTTATTTCTTTCTTTCTTTCTTTCTTTCTTGTTATAATTCATTATATAAAATATCTTAATTTATTTTTTAGTTTTTGAAAGTACACCACTGACATGAACTATGCATAAGGAATACGATAGCGCTAGTTTGTACTTTACGTACCCTAGTATTACAACAGGGTGTCTACGGGGTCACGAAAGTCCCCGAAAAGTCACGAATTTTCAATAATTTGGTCATACAGTCGCGAAAATATTTTTATTTGGATTTCTCGTGCATCGTAACAACGCGTCAAATGTCAATCCACCCACGTGACCCATGATAGGGGCGCTTGATTGTTGTAACCAAGATACTAAGGACAAGGTTATGGTTCGTCATCTAGTTAAAAGTTTAATGTTGCATGTGATTGCATTAGGTTTGTATATACATTTCTCGCTTTCGTTGCGAGCTCAGCCCCCAAACCCCAAATGAGGTTTCTTTGCAAGTGGATGTAAACTAATGTAATTCCAGAGCCGTTTTTTTATAGCTCTTACCCTTTAGCCACAAGATACCTCCAAAGAAAGGTCCGCACCTACTTTAAAGTTACTCCGCCATTTTGAATTTTTTTCGGGGGTCAACAATTTTTTTTACTTTTTGTAATTTTCCCGTCGGTTACAAGCTAGAAGCTATAAGTTTGCCAAATGTCAAGTTTCTAGGTCATCTGGAAGTGGGTAAATATTAATGTCAGTGAGTGAGTCAGCCGTTTAGCTTTATAGTAGTATAATATAATGTTCAACCATTTACCGCAGGAATTTTGTGGTCAAAAAAGGTCACCAAAAAGTCACTAATTTTTGTTTCTCCAAATTGTTAGACACCCTGTACAAGGCGGTGTAATCACGTGATGAGGGCAGGAAATAACGGACGTCCTTGGGGCTGCTGGTGATAACTCGTTCATTCCAGCTGCTAATTCATTGTTCACAATCACGAGGTCCTGAACACACCTGGTCGCTCGGCTAGGACTCATTACACGGAGCAACTAGCATTGTATTTGTCTTCATTGAGAGCATTCGCTTTAACTTGGTCCTTGGTGACCTAGGGGTGTTGGGGGTCCGGGGTTCAATCCTCGGTCCCGGCACAGATTTATCTGATTACCAAACCCTTCCTTCACCTCTGACAAGACATCTTGTGAATGTGGGGAATGCCAGGCCTCCACCGTGGTTCGGATCCCACGTTAAACTGTAGGTCCTCCATTTCATCTCACTATCACCCTACCATTACACATTAGCGTAAGTGCGTATAACCCGAACGGGTAGTAAGACACGGGTCGAAACAAAAGGGATGGACCAGACCTAGTGGCTAGGCCGCCCAGCCCGCTTTTCATATAAAATAGTTTACTTAATTTCTGTGCTTTATTTATCTTTACTAAAACTGTATGTTCGTACTCTCTTTACCCTGAAAGCTAGCGGTCTTATCTTAACCGGTTGGACTTTGGCCCTATCTTAATTGCTAGACGATAATATAACCATGCAAGGTAAGCATGCTACCTTTTAAGGTAAACAAAAAGTACAAGGAAAATAAAGGTTAAAGCCTCATTCTGTTACTACAAAAATCGATAAAACAGCCTCAACTTTCCCGCGTGTGTATTGTGTGGCTACTGTAAGAGAGAAAGTAATGTTAGGGGGGAAATTGCCCCTTTTGCTCTTCTTCCCCATACTCTCCTTATTCGTGGCTCTGTGGACTAGGCCAAAGAAACACTCCTGAGTAGCTTTATGGTCGGACTAGGCCAAAGAAACACTCCTGAATAGCTGTATGGTTGGACTAGGCCAAAGAAACACTCCTGAATATGTACCCTAATTTGCATGGAGAGAGAGTGCAAAACCATTTTGGAAAACCTCTCTCAATACACCCGACCGAGATTTGAACCTCGATATACCCGTCATAGGCAGTCTAGTCTACTGCGAGAGAGTAGCGCGTTAGACCATGTGGCCACCGAAGCGTGTACGCCCTCTGTTAAATTTCTTGTAAATAGATCCCTCTAGTTAGAGACCCTGTGACCTACTGGAGAGACTAGTAACGGCCCTCTCTCTCTCTGGGTAATTTAGCTCGGCTGTCGCTAGAGAACAGACCTTTGGCCGATCTTGGAATAACCCGTCAGTGAGCATACTGTGTAACTTCTGGAGGGGGGATCTTGGCCGCAGTAGCGTGACGCGGTGATGACAGTCCGGACGGGCGGAAGGAAGCTGTCTTGACGTTGTCATGCCGGCCTTGCAGACAACAGGCGATGACAGTACAAGTCACACTCGTGGTCCGCCCTCTTTTACTCAGGGCAACAATACAATACGATAAGGATTAGGGAAGTAAAACTTTGAAAAAATGTACCCGCGTTTGTGAGGGAGTTTGGGAATCTAATTGCTCAACACATCCGACTCAGATTTGAAGTCCTGCCTCCCGTCACTCTCAAACCAAACGAGATGAGGCTGATGCCTTTGTCTGTGTGACCAATGCGGTGTATTTCATATTAAGTTGTTAAAACATATTTGGGTAAATTCCAAGATTTTTTAGGCGTTACAACTATTATTATTATTATTTTGCAAAATGAATTAATCTCACGATATCTTATATGCAATCTAAAACGCAATTAGATAAAAAAAAATATTGAACTGCAAATATATAATTTATATAATCACAAAATTGTTGTATTTCCACACAGTTAAAAGGCACACGGAACGCATTTTAAATCTGTATGTCTTTTGTTTTTTATGTAAACAAAATAAATAAGCCCTACAATTTGTTTTTTAAGAGTTGTGGGAAAATAGTCAGTGCTCCATGATGGATATAATCCTGAAAATTAATATTATTCTGGAAACATGGAAATGTTCAAACTAACTTTGACTGAAAATATCTATCTATACCTAACCACCCCTGAAAAATCTCGGTACGAATCGGCAATGAACCCGTAAAAATAGTGTTGCGATATAATTTCTACTCGAAAGTACGGTACTTACTGTACATTGGTTTATGTTGTTTATTTATTTGAGGTATTTAACGTGCACTTTCCGAACTGACTGATTTTATCAACACCCGATAATTTCTGCAAGCGAGAGCGAAAGAGCCTACCAATTTTGCCGGCAAAGATATTTTCACATACCTTCCAGGGTTCTTTTACATGTCACAATTGACAGGGGACCGACGGCTTTATTTCTTCTCTAAAGGAAATTGTGCCACGGATTTTTATCGCTCAAAAAAATCTGTCCACTCAGGCTGGATTTGAACCCACGAACAGTTTGTTATTGTTGAACGTGCGTGAAAAAATTAATATATTTTAAAAACGATCAATGCAATGTTATGTTTGTAATATTTTAGCACCGCGTCTCACTACCCGTTCGGGTTATACGCTTTAAGTACTAATTACGCTAATGGATTAAGAATTGGGAAGGTTGAATTAAATAAAGTGAACCCGCATTTGCGTGGAGGGAGAGTGGAAAACCATTTAGGAAAAACCACCCCTTGTTCACCCGACCGAGATTCGAACCTCGATCTCCCCGTCCTCAGTAGTCGAGCTCAACACGACAAGCACGTTAGCCACTACACAACCGAGGCGGGTAATGTTATGTTTGGATCCATCCATCATCTGCTCTGATAAAGCTAACACCTGAACTTCAACCTTAAATTGGGGTGTCAAACGTCAAACATTTTTACCCAAAAATGTTTTTATCAGAATGATCAGTTGTAATGGTATTTAGTAATTCAAGGTACTATGGGAACACAACAAATATCAAACCAATACGTATTTTCCGTCTCGTTCGTAAAAGTGAACATTACATTCGATCTTTTTGTATGCTCAACTACGTAATCAGTTTTGAAAGCTTTGACATTTCAACTTCTCTTTAGTATAAAAATACTCATTGTATCATTAATCTTTATTTCCCTGAAAAAGTCGAATGTTTGGAAAGTTGATTAAAATAATGTGGAGCACAGTGTTAATAGTTTTTAAACGTTATCTTCCAAGTATTGATACTTTTGTGCACAATTTTACAATCGATCAACCCGCCTCGGTGGCGTAGTTGGCTAACGCGCATGTCATGTTGAGCTCGACCACCGAGGATGGGGAGATCGAGGTTCGAATCTCGGTCGGGTGAACTAGGGGTGGTTTTCCCTCAATGGTTTTCCTCTCTCCCTCCACGCAAATGCGGGTTCACTTCCTCTAATTCAACCTTACCAATTCATAAATCCATTAGCGTAATTAGTACTTAAAGCGTATAACCCGAACGGGTAGTAAGACGCTGTGCTAAATATTATTACAATCGATCATTTGAAAAACATGCGAAGCTTACGTCATCTATGGTGTTTCTATATAAGTTGAAAGGCGCATTTCACGCAATGCTAAAACCTGTCACTTTAATGTACGTTTAAAATCAAGGGTCGGCACCCTTTTTGGGGCTACAATCCATTTTTACATTTATCAAAGGCTCAACGCTCATCCTTCGTCTCCCCACTCGACTCCATATAAATCTTGTATTTATTCCTTAAATTCAATATTTCCTCCAATACTTACGTCCCTGCCTATTAAATGATAAAATTTACACTCTTGTTTACCCTGAGAGGTAGCAGTCTTACCTTGACTGATTACACTATGGCCTTATCTTATAAACTACACCCTAGTGGTACTAATGCAAGATAAGCTTGCCTTTTCCTGACGATGTATTTTTCTTCTGCGATCGGCTGAAAACGTCTGCGCGATCAACCCTTTACCGACCTCTGGTCTAAACGAACTAGTATCGATACATTATTTGCCTTGTTCCCGTTTATACCTTCTGGAAGTACAAGAACATTCAACAGGAAATCTTGACTCTTGATAGAGCGTTCAATTAACGGTGAAACTTTCTCCGTTCTTCAGGTGTTTTTATATTCGATGAAAGTGTAAGGTTGGCCTTAAAAGGCTGCCATAACTCGCCCACTGATAAGGAAGGTGGGTCCGTTCGTGCCTTATCGCACTCTGGCGAGTTTACACTTTTTGCATTACACTCACATTCGATCGAATATGTAACTAATGACGTAACTCAAATGTTCATTTTCGGGCACATATGAACACAAACGGAGCACAATTGAGTGACGTGAATATAATTGGGCTATGTTTTGTTTTTCAATATGTGGCGGGCTAACTTCAGCTCAAGTTGACCTGCCACATTGAATGATATCAAAAGACTCAGTTTCACAGCATAGATGTTCATTTTTTGGGCACATATGGGTACAAATGGAGCACAGATGATCAAACCATCAAAAATGGTTTTCGGCAATGTGGCGGGCCAATTTGAGTTGCGTAGTTAATGGCTAGTACTGGAATTGGGCGTACAATTCACACATAATCATTACTAGATGCAGCCAAGGCTATCAACTGCTTAATCTAAAGGCCGATACACACAGACTGCAGTTTGGTTTCACATTCATTGCTAAGCTAAACAATGGTCCCTCTTTTCACTCCAGAATTCATTGTTGTTTCTTTCTTGTCCGCTCCAGTGAAGTTTAGTTATCATGGCGTTCTACAAAATGTCTTATTTTAGTTCAGGTTATATTACTGAGGGAGATGAAAAAAATGTAGGAGGTGGAGGTGTGACTTGTTCAATTAACGCTTCCATTTTAATATAAAAACATATATTAAATATAAAACCTAAATAAAATAATACTTAAATACACGTGAAACAAACTGAAAACAAAACCTCAACAGTTCTTTAGTTGTTTTCAACAAACCAGCACTGCGTCTGTTCAACTCAGAGCCCAAGTTGTGTTATGCGCATGCGCAACGTAAGATGGCTCAAGATGGAGATGGAGAAATTGCCCGGCCAGCAATCGGATAAAACATAGCGTGACGTAGCAAGGCATAGTTTAGCTTTCTGTGTGAACCAGCACATTTAACTATATGGTCCACTATTTTTCTAAAAAAGTTAGTTCTGCGTGGATCGGCCTTAAATGGTAGGGACGAAGAGGTTAGCTTAGAGGACTAGAGTGGAGGGAGGGTGGGAAAACACATTGAGAATCACATAGTGAAATTCTCTTTCATAATTGGTGGTAACTGAAGTAATGTGAGTCTAGACCGCTTGTCACGGCTGCAATTGCAAATTCTTGCTTTCCTTCTCCCAGCCGCGTTTTATTGACCGTCCGGGCTATACTTATTATAATTACGGTGGTGGGGCAAGTAGGGAAGCCATTTATGAAAAACAACCCTCAGTAAATCCGGTGGGGATCGAACCCTGCCTGATCTACCTATCATCAGAATACCAGACTTATGTGCTTGATCTCTCTGCTGGTAAAGTGTTGCTACATTCCGATATCTGTTGAAAGAGCCTTATCTGACAGAAAAGTAAATAGATTCACCTTCACGTACTTCTACGTCAGGTCATGTGATCTGCATCTGTCACTTTTGATAAATATTATCACTTTTCCTCAAAAGAAGTTTGTTTTGTAAGAGGCCTCCACTATTAAAGAGTGTGACTAAAGTCTTGTCGAAACCTCCGGGTCATGATTAAGCACACTTGCGGATGTGACGTGATCTGTGCCAAGTCTTCCTCGCGGACTAGAGGTGGTGGTGATCTCTCCCAACGCCCGCCACATATAACATGATTCATAGGAATGTGTAGTGAGTAAACTCCGAGTGTGGAATGTGGACTAGGCTGGCTCTATATTCATGCATAGCTAACAGCGAACACAGTGCGCAACAAGTTGAAATACATTGTTTTCAATGATAGCGTTTATAATGGATAGATAACCATTTGACTTGAGTCGTATCAACCAATGATAAGGCGAGGAGAGGTTATAGATAACCAAATGCCAGGCATGCACGCAGACAAACAATAATTATCTTCTGTATTCATCTTCATGTTTGAATTGCCTTGTGGTTGCCATGCTTGTTTGTTATTTACAAACTTTCCTTGTTTTAGCGTCACTGGCTATGATTTAAAATAAAGGAGAAGTATTAAATTTTCAATTTTGTTATTGAGAAAGATATCTTAAACTATTCTGTTGTGAGCCTTTCAATAAACCCCTATGTTAGTTAGAGTAAGGCTAAATATAGAGCCCTTTTCCATCGAGTATAGTCACATGGCTCCACAAAAATGTTTAAAAATTCGTTAGAAATGAGCTAATCTTACATTTTCACATTATTTTTTCATTTAAATAAGCTAAAATGTAGGGTTGTTGAAAAAATAACCTTGTTAGAATTTTTCGGCCTTATCTTGACGTGAACTATGTTTGGAAATAACGTATCGTAGAATTAAATATTGCGTTAGGAGTTGAATGTCTGCGCGGTAATTTCTCGCTTACCCAGGCGGCCCTCTTAAGAACATGGAGGAAGCGAGGTCTACTGTTGATATAACTACTAGAGGAAGATGGAGATATTTATTTTCTCTCAACATTGATAACATTTTACTATGGTATTAGCGTAAGAATGAGTTCCCCGGAGGGTTGTAAGCGAGCAAAGCTGTGCGGCATGAATGAAGTGAAGTAGGCCGATGTTGTACATGTGTGAAAGGTGAATGGCTGCTTGAGCAATCTTGTCACGTCCTGTTTTCTGAAGGTCGCCACGGGCTGCGTCAGTTCACGGCCGCGTGGTTGACTGGAAATATACCACCGAAAAGAGTCGCGGGGGAGTTCTTACCAAGGGAATGCTCATACGAATTTCAAAACTTGTTTTTTCACTCTTTAGTAACATAACTTATGGGTGTTTAAAAGAAAAATTTCCTAAACTCTCAGAGGATGACATGGGAATCAGACCTATAGTTAAGAGCGTGCATCACTTGCCAATCAACTCTTTGACAGTCAGTTAGAAATAGTAAGTATACACCAGCACTATTTATTGCACGTGGATCATTTCTGATTAAACATTAATGGAGGGGGAGTTAGTAGAAGTTTCTGATACTGAACATTATTGAAATACTAAATTATATTTATATAAAAAAACTGCATTGAAAAGGCCTGTTTTTACCATTTTATAATGTCTTCACAGATAAGAACTGTACACAAATCTTCACTTTTGTCTCCCATCGTCACCACGGAAAATATCGAGTAATCATTCAAATACGAATGTACTGCACACATTTCTGTCATATCGTAGGTGTTTTCTTTTCCCTTTTACTCCCAAACTTCGCGTGAACTGAGTTGGGCCCTGCTATGATGAACGCTCTTAAATATATATTTGTGAATGGCAATGATCCGTACAAAATGTTAAGCTTCATTGTACAGATTTTGCTCGTATTCTGTCCTTTTCCCACTGCGTGTAATGCAACCCTTACAGGGTTTGTGTATCGGCTCCCACAGACAGGCGAGATAACAATACTGCAATATCGCATTACTGCGTGGAGGTCCCCGCACATTGGCGCGTTGCGATCCTGTCATATGAATGAGATCACTTCTCTCCAGTTGTGAGCACGATGCAGTGTTATTTAAACATGACACTTCTACACGAGGGTATTTTTCAGTCTATCAATTGCGGCTGCAGATCTACTCTTTTTTTTTTTAACTTCATTCGCTTTTATAAAAATGTTCGGTGACCTGGTGGTCTATGGGTAAGGTGTCGGACTTCTGTGCTGGCGGCCGGGGTTCAATCCTCGGTCCCGGCACAGATTTATCTGATTTCCAAACCCTTCCTACACCTCTGACAAGACATCTTGTTAATGTGTGGAATGCCAGGCCGCCACCGTGGTTCGGATTCCACGTTAAGCTGTAGGTCCTCCATTTCATCTCACAATCACCCTACCATTACACATTAGCGTAAGTGCGTATAACCTGAACGGGTAGTAAGATGTGGTGCTAATAATAAATAATATAAAAATGTTAACGGGATATTAACCTGGACCTACTTGTGAATACGTTGCCTGCGTCTGTCATCCTCAGCTGCAGCGACCAGAAGCGAAACTTCCTCCTCTGAAGACGAATCCATGACTGGCTAGAGACGAACCGCGTGATCTACCTCTTCCGAGGGGTAGGACGCCTTATCGACGCGTTCAACTTGCTGCGATAATCGCCTCTGTGTAAGCGCACACGTGCGTTCACCTTTGAAGACCATCGGGAAGATTGTCGCGCGATAGTGTATCGCTCCTGTCTGTGGGAGCATTTAACATGGCTTTTTGTCTCCTGCTTTATTTCACACCTTCCATGTAAGTTATTAGAATTGGCTGCTTTTCTTTCGCGCCCTCTTTTCAACTCTCTACTTTTCTTATCTCTTATAGTTTTCTCCCTCTCTTTATCCATTTCCATTCTCTTTACCTATCATCACCCTTCTCTTGCCTATCTTCTCCGTTCGCGCTGTCAACTATTTGTCTCATATTATTTTATCTCTGCTTTCTATTTTTTTCCTTCTATATCTTTCTTGTAATTTTTTTTCTGTAATTTCTCCTCAATTTTTCTCTCCAGTCCTTTATATTGTCTCTTTATTTTGTTCGTTTTCTTCCAAATATTAATCAAATGTCAGTACATTTCCATCAACACTAAATACGAATAGGCAAATTATTTCTAAACTAAGATTATTATTTTTTAGTTTGATTACTGTGCAAATTAAAACACTAAGACAATTAACTGAAATTTGCTACGGTGGCCGCATGGTCTAAGGCGTCACTCTTGTGTTGGTTTAGTCTGTTGATGACAGGGAGATCAAGGCTCTAATCCCGGTTGGATATGCCGGGGAGGGGGGTTCCAAAATTGTTTTCCACTCTCCTTCCACGCAAATTCGAGTACACTTACTCTAAATTACACAGTCCAAATCATTAACTCACTAGCGTATAACCTGAACAGGTAGTAAGATGCGGTGATAATAAAAACTGAACATTTAAATTATTGAACTAACATCACGAACAAAATAGTTATAAATATTAAGAATGTTTATTTTACTCTTTGGCCTATGTAGGCATACTAATTATGCTAGTGGTTTTAGGGATGAGGAAGGTTATAGTTCTAGGGAGTGTACCCGCATTGGCGTGGAGGGAAAGTGGTAAACCATCACACCCGACCGAGATTCGAACCTCATTCTCCGCCATCATTGGCAGTATAGTCAAATGCGAGAGAAGCGCCTTAGACCATGCGGCCACCAAAGTGGGTTACAGAATCAATCCTTAGTTGTGGAGGGCAATATATGTCATCAGACTTCCTTCCTGTTATTTTTGTCGACCTTTGAGAAGAGTGCACCCTCATTATGGCCGCCTGACTCACCCGATGTCATTCTGAATTTAAAAATAAACGCTCCTGGGAAGGAAGGACTCTACTTTGTTTTGTTATTTTCGGAAGTTCCACGTACGCCGAGCAAGACGGACACCTGTTGGGTATATATTCCCCCCCTCCCTTGGTATGATCGGAGTGCGCGCACCGACGAAAGAGAGANATGACGAGGTCCGGACGTCGGATGCTGTGATGGCAGCGACGTGTTAATTTTTTGGATGTTTCGTTTCAACTGTTTTTCCTTCTCCAACCCTCACCCCCCGTCACTTCTTTTATTCGACTGTCCTGTTATGTGTGTACCCCCCCACCCGGACAGTTGAATGGACTAAACTGTTGTTCTCCCACGGTAATGAATGGCGGCAGAGACGAGTCAAAGATGATATTATGCGTGTGTGTCTTATGTAGAAAATTTACCGGTGACTTGTGACCTACTACAGTAGCCCCATGGCTTCTTTGGTGCTGACTGACAGTTGACGGCTTGGAAAAGTTACCAGACCAAATAATGTTTCCCTACGCCGAACCATATGATCTGCAAAAACTTGTGTTTAGCAGCTGTCACTTCTGACGGTCAACATTTAGGTATATGTTGACTGTCAGATGTCATCACCAAAGAAGCCAAGGGGCTACTGTACTCGTAATTAGGGAAAGGGGCTAGGTTGTTGATGGTGGTACTTAGAGCATATATTATACTTTAAAGTCACCAGTTCAAATTTTGTAGTGAAACGCGGAAGTGTCTAGATATGTAAAGTTTTGTAGAGGTGGGCGAGAAATTGTCACGTTCTTTTAGTCCATGAACCTCAAACTGGAATGCGCTGGTGTGGTAAAAGAAGTGTGCAGTTTTTAGGAACGAGCACGCGTGTAATTCTTGTTACAGTCTTGTTAGAGGCTAGTCGTGATGTATTATTGTTAGTCTTGTTAGAGGCTAGTCGTGATGTATTATTGTTAGTCTTGTTAGAGGCTAGTTATTTGATGTATTCTTGTTTCGGTCTTGTTGAGATACTTATTGAAAGTTACAAGGGAACATCCTCGGACTTTTTGTCAGGGCTACCACTCATGTAGGGACTAAAGGGCATCAAAGGCCAGGGACAGGGCTCATGGGACAAAAACACGCTCGTCGTGTTCATACCTCGTAAAATATCCTTTAGTAGCTCAAACTCGTTTTATATTAAAATTCCAATAAATAGCCGCAATTTGTTTCAGAAAAAAAAGTGTGTTTTCATTTATCTAGCACCGCGTCTTACTACCCGTTCAGAACAGTGTGAATTTTTAAAACTGAAATTCTTTCTATTTTTTTTCTCTGGTCATACGAATAAATGTTTACTAAGTTTTATATATATAACAAGACAACTAAACACCGGAAATTTTGGCCGAGCAGCCCGCATCTGTGGACTGAGTTACTCCTGTCTGGTGTAGTATGCCGGTGACCGGTAAGTAGGGATGGGGTATCGAAAGAAAAGTATCGATACCGTACTAGTATCAAAAGAAAAGTATCGATAACAGTAAGTAAACTTACCGAAATTTTAATCTCTAAAAAAAAAATTATCACGTAATAATTTCATCTTTTGAATAATAATAATAATAATGGTATTTTCAGATTTATTTAAGCCCTGAAAACTATAATGATTTAACCTAATTATTATAGTATATTTAGATCTATCGCGTCTATGTTCTGTGTTGGAACTTGGAAGGTATGATTGATAGTATTGTATGATGGATATTATAAAAGGTTTTACCATACCAGTTTTCAAAATATTTATGAAAACTTAGCAGACGGAAAGTTATTTAATAGCTAAATAGGATTAGTAATATATTTTTTCAATCTATTTTGTACCTTTCTGTAACCGTAGTGAACATTTAATCTAAGCATGAGTGCAGATAACAAAAAAGTTGTTTCTTTCGATACCAATCTGATACCAGAGTGTGAGTACTAATATCAGTAAAATTATCTATTAAAATACTAGTATCGATACTTTTTTCACATCCCTACGGGATTAAATAATCCCCCACCGGTTGTACATTTTATCTCTACTTTACCAAGAATTCTTATCATATTAGTGTAAATATATTATGGGTATCCCGGACGGGTTGTAAGACTTTGTCAAAAAAAAATATGGCTGAGTTGTCTGGGGCGTTTAGGTTTGACTTGCACTCGATTGTCTTAGGGGGACGGCCAGACTGGGCGAGCGACTTAAATATAAAATAGAACACATTGGTTGTAATGAGAGGTGGCCAGACTGGAGTGCGCGCTCGAGCCGGTACAGTCTAGTTTACAGGCGCTAGGCAATATTATTGTATTTTGGTTCATTGAGTGCTGGAAAACTTCTCATTTTGACATTTTTATTATTATCGATAGATTTAGCACACTTGCTACTAACGGCCTAATTTAATTGGTAAGATCATAATATATGTGATATGTTAAAATACTTCAATACTATAATGAAAGTAGGCTTTTACAAATAAGAATCACCATCATCGTGGAGAGAGGATGAGAAAACCACAACAATAAATCACTTGTCAAAAACCACCCTCAGTTCACTGAGCCAAGATTCAAACCTTTGCCTCCTCGTCAACAACTATCGAGAGCTATCTGCTAATCACGCGATTGCTCGTCAGTCTGGCCGAACCTATAGACAAGGAGACTTAGGGCCATTCCCATAGTCGGACTTAGTACTAAATACACCTGCCATTGCTTGCGTTCATTCCCGTGCTCTGATCCGAGTAGAGAGAGGTGTCGGTACATCAACACTCATGTGACGCCCTTGATGCTCCTACTGGCCTACTGGGCGCCGGTTCATTGCAGGGTCATTGTTACACCACGTGCTGACAACGGAACACGTGGAGTTGGTTCCTTTTAGACGTTGGATTTGTTTTAGTGAGCGTCTGTTATTATTCTGTTTTTTTAACAGAAAAAAATTGTGTTCGTACCCCCCTGGTTCAACCTCTCCCCCCTCCCCTAAAAAACCCCACACAAAAATAATAGTTTGTACTTGTAATTTATTTTCTCACCAAACACACAAACTTGTTTTTATAAAATGTGTTTCTCTACTTTATTTTTAACAGGTCTTCCCACGGTACTATCTGCAGGTAGAATATTGTTCAGTTGTTTTCAACGCGGTTCTCCGAGCATTGTTTCTTTCTTATCAATAACAATTGTCATAGCAAGAATCTTATCTTATGCGCGGATCAGTTACTAGATCCACTTTCGCGTGTTCATGTGATTTTCGGAACTCGTTTTAGAGAGATATTATCAATCACTGTTCGCCTAAAATAATATCTTTGTACCTGCTTCGGTGACTGCGTGGTCTAACGCGCTACTCTCGCAGTAGACTAGACTTCCGTTGACGCGGGGATCGAGGTTCGAATCTCTGTCATGTGTGCCGAGGGTGTTTTTTTCCGCGCAAGTGCTGACACAATTCATCTAAATATAATCTTCCTTATTTATAAAATCTTTTGTCGTCATTGGTAATTCTACGTAAGCGTGTGACCCGAACGGTTAGTAAGACGCGGTGCTAAAAATAAGAACTAATTTATTTTTCTAGCTAGGACAATATTTCTTAGCAATGAACAAACACTCGCGGTCATATGATTATTAAATGATATAAACTATAAAGGGGACCGCCGGGCGAGGGTTTCTAAAGCTTAACATGAGCAATTTACATAAATATAATGGTATTTTTAATACGTGTCTTCGGTATTACTCAGCATATTATTATTTAGTATTTTTATTTCAACTTTTCGTAATTCATTGGATGGGCACACTATAAAGAATATATGATAACCGTGTTAAGTTGTGGTCTGGGCATTGATTTTATTTTCAGACCATAAAACAAAGGCTATTGGCGCTTTTCATTTGGCGTGGAAATGCAGAGCCGTGGGAACAAATGGTTGTCTTCAACAATTTTCTATTGTTTTTCAATTTTCTTTTCGGAAATGGTTCGTTCAAGAATAGAAGTATGTTGATATGTTATACTTTTTATATATACACCTCCTCTATAATTTTCACAGTGATCAAATATCAATAGTTTCGACATTTTTCAATAAAAAACTGCAAGCTGCATAACAAAAAAATAAGGAAATGTAACAATTAATAAACATTGATATATTATCTTTGAATAGTTGTTGAAAATATTACTTTAAAAATTTCACTCGTTCTCGAGAAAAACTTTTCCAAACGTGTGATTTTTCCGCAAGACCTGTCCGTTAGCTAGCGCCGTTTCCGGTTTCCGTGATCTATTTGTTCTTGTTGGCGCGGAAGGATACTTTGGCCGGTACTGAAGACACGCTACGCCTTTCACCCTCCCTCCCACCATCCTATAAAATAGGTTTTAGACTTTAGACTCGCTGATTCGATACTTAAAGGAAGGCAAAAACTGGTCCCCTAAGAACTGGATACAGCGTGAGTTGGGGTTCGAGAAATGTTAAACATTAAGAGGGAAATGCTATTGGAGTTTATAAAATTACATTAATGTAATTTTATAAACTATTTTTGAAACGTTGTTACTTTAATTGACCTTAAGATTATTTTTTTAGCACCGCGTCTTACTACCCGTTCATGTCGTACGCTTATATACTACTAACTACGCTCACGGTTTTTAGGGGTGAGGAAGGTTGTAATTATAGGAAGTGTACCTGCATTTGCGTGGACAATCATTTTTGAAAAACCACCCTTGATTAACCTGGCCGAGATTCGAACCTCCATCTCCCCTTCATCCCTTGTCTAGTCTACTGCGAGAGTAGCGCGTTAGACCACGCGGGTCATTAAGAATCGCACTGTGATGTGTTATTGACAACCAAATTGTTTGAATTTATTTTGCAGACACGTAAAATAAACACACCCGTTTTGGAAATTGTCTGGGTTGCATTGGTTCTAGAGACCTTGTAAATATAATTTATGTCTGCTTATGTGCTGGAGCGGTCGCCGCCAAATTTGGTAATTTCTATGTTGCTTTATCGTAACCGGGTAGGATGAGTGCTAATGATGTGGAGGATAAGACGGGAGAAAAGATGTAGGTGTTTCTAATGTCTCGCGAGGTTTTTTTTAAAAAGGTGATTGGAGGAAAACTGTTGGAGAGGGAAAGAACGGGGGGGGGGG
>CABFVZ010000151.1:401136-415157 GCA_902151445.1 Timema monikensis
TCCTAGTTCACAGAGTCCGCTACAGAATCTTACGTCAAGGTGTAGACACGTACGGCTCGGGTAACTTTTCAAAATTCTTAAAGTGAAGTAGTCTACGTCTTGGGCTGCTTTTATCAGTCCACACAAGATGTGCACTTTCAGGTATGGGTTGTCTGTTTGTCTTCTTTGCTCCAAAAGTTCACCCATTTAAAAAAAAATACTGCTAGTCCTAAAGAGCCACCAAAACTGGAACATTTGAAAGTCGATAAATTATTACACTAATCATGCCCTTAAGAGACACAAATTGTGTTTTTCAAAATTTGCCAGAATAATAAGTCTTGAATAAATGTATTTAATTAACATAACAGTTCCATGATTAACATTTGCACATTTTATTAACATTCTTTTTTGTTTTTATATGCCTAAATAAAAATACCCGTGCATAAAAGGGAACTATTTTAGAAAATTATCTAATTTATTGATAATCTATAATCTGAAGTTAATTTTTTTTATGAAATCTCCATATAATTGATCTTTTAAAGGAATTGAATAGGCCCATGTTTTTAATATATTGAAATTAGTAGTGTCTAATATATTAAACATTAATCAGAACACATGTTATTATTATTATTATTATTATTATTATTATTATTATTATTATTATTATTAGCACCTACAGTTTAACGTGGAATTCGAACCACGGTGGCGGCCTGGCATTCCACACATTCACAAGATGTCTTGTCAGAGGTGAAAGAAGGGTTTGGTAATCAGATAAATCTGTGCCGGGACCAGAACACATGTTACACTAATCGGAGTATTGCACACTCCTTTTATTTTGATAGGTATTACCGTCACATTTACACTATAGCTATATTTTATAAGCTACACCATGGTTGAATCAATCAAGGTAGGCTTGCTATCTTCCATGGTATTCTGAGTTTGCACTACATGATGGTTCGAGCATTGAAGAGATGGGAAGCTTTTATGTAGTGCGGCAAATATCTCCCTCCTCACTTCATCAGGCATTTGGCGGTCGGGAATCGTCCTGAAAACTTCGCTAGAGTGCATTCATGAACATTGTTAAACATCAGTCATGGAAAGATAACGTAAGAGATATCTACGTGGAGGTTTTTTTCCCGACATGGCCCGAGTATTTGTGTTTATCGCCATCTTAGCTAAAAGTGATTCATTTGTTTGTTTGTTTCTAATGTTTGTATTCTTAAAATTTTACATCATTTTCCCTCTTTCTTCTAATTACAAAGTTACTAGAAGCTAGAATTTGACGCAATCATGTCCGGTGAGGTGCGATTTCTTCTTTTCGACTTTGTTAGGGCATGAAAAGCTCTTCCGTAAGTTTTTATTTTGATACAACTTGTGTTTTTATTACTGTCTTTTGCTTCTTTTACAAAAGTTTGAGTATTTTTTTGTTTATTTATAGTGTGTAATGTTGCATATTTTTTTTCTTAGTACCTTGTCTTACTTACTACCCTTTCGGGTTGTACACCTATATATTAATTACACTAATAATTTTAGGGATTGGGAAGGTTTAATTGAAAGTACGTGCACCCGCATTTGCGCGGAAGGAGAGTGGTAAATCACTTAGGAAAACCACCCTCGATGTGCCCGATTGGGATCGAACCCCGATCTCTCACGAGAGTAGCGCGTTAGATCACGCGGCCACCGAAGCGTTTTGCACTTTTCTATAGTTATTTGTAAATTCTGGTACCTTTTTTTGCTAAAAAAGTCCTAATTTTTCATTTATTATTAATCCTACGTTATACGGAATTCTTTATAGAATCGCCTCTTTTTTGTTGTTTCTGTATTAAGCCGTATTTTTCTTACTTTTTAGACTGGATAGGCTATTGTACTGTTTGAGCTCCAAAGTGTTGTCATCTCGCGATTCAACCTCGCCATATCTGTATACCTTGTGTGGGACGGAATAGAAAGAGGTACAAGGGAGATTGAATGTGACTCATCTCTCCCAGGGGGTGGTCCATTGTTCTCTGTCTTTGTGTGATCTTGGTCTCACTCGTCATTAAGCAACAAGGTTTAATTGGGAGTGGATTGNTGTTATGAAGGAAACCGAAATTCCAATCACATCTAATATATTAAACTACCACGATAATTGTGGCCTAGATTGATGGATACATCATGGATCTTTCCTTTTACATTTAATATGGAAGATAAAATAAAATATCTTTGGAACTGAGTGCATATTAGTCACGAACGCCGTGGTGGTTAGGCACCACCTTAAGTAGCCGTGCTTGGCCATGCTGCATAGTTCGCGAGAATCAACCCATCTCCCACTATTTATGGTGAATGCAGGTGATTGGTTTACCTCCGAATCTCGCCCTCCATATACACATATATTCATCCCTAACGCGGTTATAAACAACATTTATTTGTACGCAATACTTTTCTATGACTTTACAAAATATTACCGCTCAACCTTAATTATTTAATTTATTTGAGGCACTAACGTACATTTTATGAACCAACTGATTATATCACCACACGATAATTTCTATGAGCGAGAGTGAAAGGACATATCAATTTGCCATGAAAGTTATTTCATATACCTTTCAGGGTTATTTTACATGCCACAATCGACGGCTTTACTTTCCCTCCGAAGGAAGTTGTGCTACGGATTGTTATCGCTCTAGAAAAATCCGTCGACCCCGGCTGGGTTTGAACCCACGAACATCGGGTTCTGGGGCGAGCATTTAACCCTCAAATCACAGAGGTCGACATATCAGTCTATGAAAAGCAAAGATCGAGAAAATATATTGACGATATATAGTGTCGTATTTTGTATTAAGTTAAAAAAAATTAGCAGCGCGTCTTACTACCCGTTCTGGTTGTACGCTTATGTAACAATTACGCTATTGGTTTTAGGAATGAGAAATATTATAGTTATAGAAAGTGTATCCACATTTGCGTGGAGGGAGAGTGGAAAACCATTTTCAAATAACCCTCGCTACACCTGATTGAGATTTGAACCTTGGTCTCCCCGTCATAGTCTACTGCGAGGGTAGCGCCTTAGACCATGTGGCCACCGAATTAGGTTATTTATTAATCTTATTGAATGTCTCCTACTTCACAGAAATCATAATACTTGAATAATCGTGTTTTAATTTCACAAATTATAACTACATTTAAAGATGGCCGACTACTTTTATCTTCTAGCTTTAGTCTTTATCAGAAAAATAATACTCCATACATTTTGTACGGTAGTGACTGTCTAAATAATAACCCTATACATATATCTTACCTGGAACGCAAGAAAAACGTGTCAAGATTTTGGTGACGCACGGGGAAGTCGGGGACATTTTTAAGTAATAGGCCTGTATTTTGTTAATAATTTTTGGAATACGAAGTAAAACATAACTCAGTATAAATTATTACTTTTATCTCACATTCATGTAATTTGAGAAGGGCTACGACATACTTGTCTTAATTACTTACTGTGCCAATAGAGTAATAGAAAAAACACTGAAAATAGTGATGTTTTCTATTTATATTTGACATATAATTTAAATGCTTAACTAATGTACATGCTTATTATTTGGTTTAAGAAATCTGCAAAATTCTGGGAATTTCAAAACTGTTACATTGTATCAACCCTTAAAATGTAGATACAGTAGCCCCGTGGCCTCTTTGGTGCTGAATGACAGCTCACGGCTGACAGCTGACAGTCAACATTAAGGTATATACCTAAACTAGCCCCCTTCCCCGTAAAAAATATTGTAAGAAATCCTGTAAAACAAAGCTTCAAATCATCCATCATGTCAATATAAAAACAAAACTTTTTTTTTTACTTTTTTTAATACAGTCCTACCGTCACTGTATAGCCCCCTCCCTCTTTTTATCCTCCCTCCTATTTTCATCTCATTCCTCTTTCCTCCCCCTCCCCCCGCCCCCTTCACCAACCCCACTTTCCCTTCAACTTTTTTTCCAACGACTATATCATATACTATCGACATTTTTATAAGGAATGAATTAAATTTTCAATAAAATATAGCCTATGTTACTCGCTGATAATGTAGCTTTATATTGGTGAAAGAATTTTTAAAATCGGTCCAGTAGTTTTTGAGTTTATCCATTACAAACAAAAAATCAAATCTTTCCTCTTTATAATATTAGTATAGATATTGACTGTCAGAAGTGACAGCTGCTAAACACATGTTTTTGCAGATCATATGGTTCGGCGTAGGGATATATAATTTGGTCTGGTAATTTTTCAAAGTCGTCAGCTGTGAGCTGTAAGTCAGCACCAAAGAAATCATGGGGCAACTGTAGCTTGGACGGATAGCGTTGAACGTGTGTGTATATATATATATATATATATATATATATATATATATATATATATATATATATATACACACACACACACTTTTAACGAGGTTGGTAAGACGCCGTGCACTTAACATTAAAATTATAAACTACGATTTAAATTAAATACATATTTTACTATTGTATTATTTGAATCAAGGTGGTAAATACCCTGAGTGTATGTTTTGGTAGAAGGAAAGGGGGCGGGGGTATTAGGGAATAGGAAGGTAAGGGCATCTTTAGAGATGTATTCGAAATAATTAAAACTCTTTTCCTACAAAATAATACAATTTTTCTTTAATGTAGCTTAGTGTCCCAGTAGGCTTCTGTCCCGCTTCGGTGGCCATATGGTCTAAGGTGCAATATTCTTGCACTAGACTAGACTGACAAGATGGGGAGATCGTGTTTCTATCCCGGTTGGGTTTACTGAGGGAGGTTTATCAAAAATAATCTTACAATCTCCCTCCACGCAAATGTGGGCAACACTTCCTTTAAATTCAGCCTTCCTAATCCTTAACACATCAGTGTAAGTAGCACACAGGTGAATAACCCGTAAATGGTCTTATTTTTGACGTTATGCCTTTCTTGCTCTCAAAAAGGTAAACAAATTTGATGCAGGTTCTTGAAGAAAAACCCACCTTTTTTAGGCTTACTATTTAGAAAACATTTTCCTCCGAATTTATTTTATTTTATATTAATGTGTTGATCATTTTAAAGCGTTTCTACTTTCGTTCACTTTGATGCGATTGGGATTTCTCCCTTGGTGCTGATGAATCATTCAGCCTTAAAACTTGAAGATTGTGTAATCCGAACCAACCATTGGCTTAACGCGATTAACTTAGTCTGGCCTGATGAGGTGCCTAACACTAATTCGTAATCAAGTTGAGTGAGTAAATTAAATAACGTCTTTAGCGTATAAAATATCCTTACGCGTTGTTTTATCATTGCTACAAAACGGAAAATAAGTTATATAAGAATGATATAGATATACAAATGAATATTTTAAAAAAACTATATATTATTCCAGCCGAGCTAAGGAACTCCTTGGTACGAAAAGTAAATCGATTTACGATCCTACGACTGTGTATAAGCGTACCGTCCCCGATAGTATTAAGAAAAGGGGGGACGGGGGTTCCGAGCGTACCCCTGATGTAGACTACCGGTTAGTGTGTCTCAAGATGGTGTGTGTGTCTGGAGCCGGCGTTAGGGCGGGCCTCCAGTTCCCACGGTGCCAACAGACTGTTGGAGACGCCTACACGCTCGCTTACTGCCCGGACTAGCGGCTCGACACTCACACCTGTGTCGGAGACACTCGTCCGAAAACCACTGACGGTGTACCTCAATCTGCTTACGAATTGACGTATGTGTCGGCTATAAGAAGCTACTAGAACTCTTCCACGTATTTATACAAGTCATGCGATCGCTGTTGATAGATATCGTGAATCCCTATAAAATAACTGATCTTGGCTGTCTTGGGTATAGTGCTCGCCTCAAGACCCGATATTCGTGGGTTCAAACCCAGCCGAGGTCAATTTTTTTTTTAAAGCTATAAGAATCCGTAGTACAACTTCCTTCGGAGAGGAAGTAAAAGAACCCTGTAGGGTATGTGAAAATGCCTTTCTCGGCAAAATTGGTAGGCCCTTTCACTCTCGCTCATAGAAATTGTCGTGTACTTATATAATCAGTCGGTTCAGAAGGTGCACGTTAAATTAGTAAGACGTGGTACTAAAAAAATTAGTAGTAAATATACAAATGAATGCGAACCTTTGTCGACCCGTTATGTTCATAAATCATACGTCAATTTTTATCATTATTAAGTTAATTAAAATTATTTTAAGGTTGGTCCCACATTTATCTCCATCCGCCCCCTACCCCCCTATCCTCCGTGCTTCCTAACTATCCCTTTCCCAACCCCGTGCCTCCTTCTTAAAACTCATTTTCTCTTAACACACTATATTTAGAAGTAAAACAGGTTCTAGGTGCCACCTCCACAATTTAACCGCAAGCCGCCACTGCGGAGAATTTTCTGAATAATTTTCCCATTCAAAATGTCCGTCTCTACACTGCGGCCCTATCTGATAAACTGGGCCATAGTGTAACGCGTTCGAGGTAAACTAAGTTTACATTAGTGTGTTGAATCTGACTGTGAGAGTTAAATGCACTCGCCAGATGTTTTAACCGTTTGCGAAACACACTATTACCGAGGTGTTCCAGGAATGTTTAGTTGTTTGTGGGACGTCCTATGGCTGAGGTGTTCTAGTAAGTTGTACTGTGTTATCTCGAATAGACTGAGAAGGGTCTCGGAAGAGGAATGATGGGTAGAGAAAGGATAGGAGAAAAGTCGCTAAGAGCGCCTCATTTGTCTTTTATTGCTCGGAGAACTAACGTCTTTATTTATTTGAACTGTGCGGTGTTGTGTGTTATTTTCTCTTCTCTCATCATATATATATTTTTTTTTTGTCGGTTTTTCCCCCTCCCTCCCCCCACCCACCTTTTCTATTTCCTTCCTCATCTCTAATTAACAGTGTGAGCGATTTTCGTCTTTCTCCCTTTATCTCTCTTTCGCTTTGTCTCCGTGAGCTTTACTCACCTGAGCCGCCTTATCTCTCTGCAACAACGACATAAGTCCTACGTTTATTGACTGATAATCAGGGCTCGGATTAGATGAATGTGAGCTAATAAAAAAACTGGTCATCAATACACACAAACTAAATCAACCACGCTCTTTACAAATGGAAATTAAAACATACGCAATTAAAAGCCTTTAACAACTAAACTCTTACATTCTGCTGGCTATAACATTGATCTACCTGCTTTAGTGGTCGTATAGGCATAGTCTAAGGGTGTAATCGACTAAACTGCCTTTGACAGGGAGATCGAATCTCGCTAGGGGTTTTTCCAACTTTCGCTCCATGCAAATGCTGTACACTTTATCTTAATTTAACCTTCCTTACCACTAACTCATTAGTTTGATTAGTATATAAGCATATAACTTGAAGAGGTAGTAACGACACTGTGCTAAGAGAAAGGAAAATACATCTACAAATATTTGCTTCAGGAAAAGATCAATCCCCTCCCAACTCGGCACTCTCCAGGAATATCTGTATCTTAAAAACAAACAAAGAGGATACAAATAGCATTGTCTACATTATCTTCTCATTCCTACAACTGGATGATGTCAAGTATTTATGCATTTCTAAAATATCCATAGTCTTTAAAAATATAAATACCTAAAAATTATCAGAAAAGATCCTCTAAAAAAGTTTCCACGATCAGCGTATCATGAACAGAATTGATGTAAGCCTACACATGAGCATCAAGGGTGTCGCACTGGGGGGGTCACCCCCCCTCCCCTCCCGATGTTGGTTAAAAGCTTGAAAGTTGGGAATTTTGTGAGATTTGAGATCTAGAGTTGGAGAATTCTTAGGCTTATTCTGTACCCCATTATTTTATATTATAAAAGTCCTTCCCCAGAAACGTGTACAGACAAATTTAAAATTTCCCAACTGTTGATCCCTACTCTACAAAAAATCCAAACTTCAAACATCATTGAAAGGAGGCTCTTTTGTAGTTGATTGTAGAAAGCTTACTTAATCGAGTAGTCTAGTAGTAGCGTTGTCAGTAGACAAAGACAACGACCGGTGAGTGTATGTCAAAAGCGGTGTGTAAACGAATCATAAGGGAACCCGAGCTGCCCAGTATCAAAATGTCACTCAGCCAGCATTCTTGAAGTGGCAGCATTGTCATTTAATGTTTTGTTTAAGGTTTAGTGTTTCTAGTTGTGAATTTCGTGGCTGCTAGAATGTCATAGTTTTATGATTCAAATTATCATATGTTGTACAGCCAATGCCTTAATTAGGGCTTTATTAAATTTTGAAGGAATAAATGCAGTGAATGTCACGCAACATTATATTATTTTCTCATCAGAAGCTCTGACTGATGAAATGAGGATATTACATTAAGGTTAGTGTTAATGTCTGACTTCTGAAATACACACTAATTTTTCTAGCAAGTATTCATACTAGTTTGAATAGAACTGATGTATCTTATGTCATTGTTTATTAAAATAGGCTTTCATGAAAGCGATTTTTTATTATTATTATTTTTTTTTTGGCACCGCGTCTTACTACCCGTTCGGGTTATACGCACGTACGCTAATGTGTAATGGTAGGATGATTGTGAGATGAAATGGAGGACCTACAGCTTAACGTGGGATCCGAACCACGGTGGAGGCCTGGCATTCCCCACATTCACAAGATGTCTTGTCAGAGGTGAAGGAAGGGTTTGGAAATCAGATAAATCTGTGCCGTGACCGAGGATTGAACCCCGGACCCCCAGCACAGAAGTCCGACACCTTACCCCTAGACCACCAGGTCACCGAAAGCGATTTAAATAGGCTCAAAGCAACAATGAGGGAAACGAACTAATAATAGGGCTGTTTTACATTGTTACAATTATTATATTTTTTCATTTGATTAAGTAGACTACATTAAACAAAGATTTGGTTTTTTTTTCACTCTTTAAAATTTTGAAATTTGGGGTACATTTTTAAATTCGTTATTTAGTGTTCGATTTGCATGAAGTTTCGTATAACCTTGTTGTTTAATGTGCTGATTTCGAATTTGCCATAAGTTAGTTAATAAAATGTCAGGGGAAGCCCCTTCACCCTCACGCACTAAATTACAATATGTTTTGAATAATTTATTCGCGTGCCAGTATCAACATTTTAGGGCAACTTCCATGAAGTTAATGAGCAGGACATTGGTAGACAGGTATCAAAATACTGCAGAAATGACGATAAATTCAATTTTTTTATTGCTTTATTTTACAGTTGAAAATGTTTTTAAATAAACATGGACAAAGTTCTAATTTTTTGATAAAGTGGCGAGTGAGTTTAACATTTCTTGGAGCCTACGAGTTAAATATTGCTTCATACTGTGTTATAATAAATCAGCGGTTTCCAACTTGGGGGTCACACCTAGTTACTGCTTAGGTTCCTTTTGGCTATTCCATTCTGATAGCTTCTTGCTGACTTGTTTACTGTGGCAGCCTTGTAATGCTGCTAGCATAATATAAAATCATCCCCCAACCCCGGGCTTGTTGATTCTATTTTACTACATATTAGTGCCATAAAATCATTACTATAAGAAATTTATAATAATTAAGACAAGCATTAGTGGACATGCGGGTTTAATGTCACGCTCTTTTCGTTTGGTTTGTTGGTGAAGGTGAAGTAAGGATTTTAATTCTGGTCAAAGGTAGTTTATTCTAATATCCCTCCAAGCAAATAAGTGTACATTTCCTCTAAATGTTACTTATCCCACGGTAGAGCTAACTCTAGATAGTCCGGGATGGAAGTAATATATAGTGAAAAACCTTAAAAACTGGGATTTGAATGCTTTTAAGTTTTCAAAGGTTCGCAATGGCCGTAGAGATAAAAGTTGTGGTCATAAACTACAAAATGTTGGAAACCAGTGTAGTAATGTCGGTTGAATTTGTTAATCTGAAATACACGATTTGAACAATATCTCCAAATCGAAATAAATATATTTAAGCTCGATTGGATAATTAGCTCAGTTGCAGGTAAACTTAAATAAATAATAATTCAAGTTGCACTGAAAAACCTTGTAGCTTTAAAAATCCAGTATGAACAAAGAAACGAGGCTGTCGCCCTGAAGGGGGGAGGGGGGGCTCAAACCACCCCCGAAATTTTATGAACAAAATGGTTTTATTTATGGTTCAAACAATATAAAAATTAAGATACAAGTATAAATTATGGGGCTGTGTTACCATAAAAAGCACTTCAGAGAGTTTCTAGAGGGGTTAAATATTTATAATTTTTTTTTAGCCTTCAGCATATATAGGGTTATGTTGCCATAATACACTTCAGATAGTTTCTAGAACTGTTTATCAATAAGAATTTTCTAGCTTCCGGCATTTGGGGAATGTGCCCACCAAAAACTCTCCTCTGAAATTTTTGCCTGGCTACAGCCTTGAAAATAAATTAATTAATTTAGAAATAGTTGCCTAAAAGCTCAGTTCAAGGCTTGATTATCAACCCAGATTAGAAAAATTGGGAGCCTCCTCCTGCCCCCCTCCCAACGTTCTCAACATTTCGTGCAACGCCTCTCATGAACATAGACTATGGTGTAACACCCCCCTTGGCCCCCAAAAAAATCAATATCTGAGACCATCTGGGTAAAATTTCATCTTTGAACTTTCCCCTCTCAAATTTTGAAGCGTTGTCAAAATAATCTTGTCTTGAGCACTAAAGAATTGTGTAGGCCTTCTTGGGAGAAAATTATCACTATACAAATACTAATTTTTAGAAATGTTGAATTTGAATCTAATGCGATGCGACTTAAGAAGTATTTTTACAAGTTTAATATATTCTTGTAATTCAGTATGTAATGGATTATTAAGATTATCCTTGTTATGTTAAACGCATAAGCACTCTGCGTTTATTGTTAATTAGATTTCCAGCGCACACTTAAAAAAAATATATTTTTTTTCTAAGCACCGCGTCTTACTACCCGTTCGGGTGATACACTTATGTACTAATTATTCTATTATGTTTAGGAATTCGGAAGGTTATATTCAGAGAAAGTGTATCCGCATTTGCGTGGAAGGCAAGTGCTAAACGATTTTGTAAAAATCACCCTCAGTACACCCGACCGAGACTCGAACCTCCATCTACCCGTCATTGGCAGTATATTCTACTGTGAGAGGAGTGGCCACCGAAGTGGGTTATGTTAATTTAATTTAATCTGTAATTTACATAACACATAAGTTTACAACACAAAATTACAAAATTTGAACACAGAATAATTTTTCATTTTAACTTTCAATAATTTTACTCATGAAGTTTTAATATTTTTCTGACTGACCTCAACGCTTACAAATATTTAAAGAGAAGTTTGTAAGTTTTGAAGCTTCTTATACCCTTATAAATTTATCATTTATTAAATTAGTCACAAAAATTTCAGTAAAAAATATTAAGGCACTAAGCTACATAGTAGTTTAACTAAATTCTTCCTCCATTTTCTTAAAATTAAACCGTGTGAACAATACAATTTACCGGTGACCTTGTGGTCTAGGGCTAAGGTATCAGACTTTGATGCTGAGGGTCCGGGGATCAATCCTCGGTCCCGGCACAGATTTATCTGATTGCCAAACCCTTCTTTCGCCTCTGACAAGACTTGTATTAATCACAACTTGTGAATGTGTGGAATGCCAGGCCTCCACCGTGGTTCGGATACCACGTTAAACTGTAGGTCTTCCATTTTATCTCACCTACCATTACACATTAGCGTAAGAGCGTATAACCTGAACGGGTAGTAAGACGCGGTGCTAATAATAATAATAATAATAATAATAATAATAACAATTTTTGAAAAATTGTTAAAATTTTGCTAAATGGAAAGTAGAGATAAAATAATTTGATATTAAATACATATTGATGCTACATTGTGTTAGAGCTATTTAACTGCAACCAACTTAACTTTAGTATATTACTTAATTTACTCTCAAATTAATAAAGTTTCTTATTTGCTCATCTTTTCTTATTTTTGTGTTTATAACGAGGTAGTATTTAAAGAAATGTGTAAAAGCAGCTCGCTCGTTTGATACCGACTCCACAGCGTAACAACCTCCATGCTCTTCATATTCTCCGTGCACAACACCAGAGATACATCCTGCGAGTTAGCCCGCTGTTGCTCGGAGACGCGTGGAGCGATTGTCTGAGCAGGTTGATAAAGGTGTTTCCTCGGTTTATTGGGTCAGCGCGCGGCAGACAAACAAGCCCCAGACCCTCCTCGTGGTTGACCACATCACTCACAGGTGCGCTGCGGTCGCGGGGCTTGTTATGGAAACATTATTACAGAGCTGGGTCCGGACCCGAGTTTCTTTAATTCCCTCCGCCGCCGTCAGATCTTCTCCGAATAGATCCACCGACAAATGTTAAATGAGTTTTAATGGCACGAAAACCACCTGAGATTTTCCTTTGTAGCATTTGTAGAGTAATTGTTTTGTTTAATATATATTTTCAAATCTCACTCACTCCATCTATCATCGTCCCGCTGATGCTGGTGTCTGATTATAAATTAGAGCCTTATCTTCATTAAGGACCCGAAAAACAAATTAATTGGATTACACTTTACGTTGATTTTATTGTAAGACCTATTCGTGGCACTAGCTAGGTCTAAATCACAAAGGTCATGCGTTTGGTGTGTTATTATTATTATTATTATTATTATTATTATTATTATTATTAGCACCGCGTCTTACTACCCGTTCGGGTTATACGCACTTACGCATAATGTGTAATGGTAGGGTGATTGTGAGGTAAAGTTAATTTAGGAGTTTTATAGGTTACTAAAATAACCCGTTTGTCTACCAAATTAAACAAATGTTAATCCCTGATTTAATAAAATTAAATGCTTTACTGGATCTCATTACATACTATTTTAATAAAATGTTTTATTTATATTCTACAAACATTAACGTAGTCTACCACCTCTAGAACTCCGAGATATTTTTCAAATAGATGATGCCAAAAATTAAATTAAAATACCATATACTTTAGAGATAAGTCATCAAAATATGTAAATATTTCAAGAAAAAAGTTTCTGTTATGTCTAATATATTTTTGTTTCAATATTTAACTCTATAAGACCTGAAAGTGTACACCCCGTTTGTCCTGACCGGATTAGATCTAGTTGTAAAGTATTTAGCTACTTTACTGTGTGAACGTAAGGTACCTTTAAGTACTTCGGGATTGTAATTTGTAATCAATTATATAATTTGTTTTTAAGTTATAAATACTATTAAATAAAAATATTACTATTGTTTGTTTTGGTCGAAACAATCGCCATATATCTTGATAATAAATGTGCACATTTTTTAACTATTTGGGCTGGTTAGTAATTATCTATATCTTTCTTTTAATTTTGATATTTAAAAAATATGTTCGTAGACAAACCTTGTCATGTTTTATTCTCTCTTTTTCCAGAAAGCCTCTCCTATTCAACCTTCCAACACTAATTTTTATTCAAGAAAAGAATTGACAACTCTCCTAAAAGACGGTGTAGGTGTGTGGGAGACCCTTATCTGTAAGAAGGGGGAAATGTTTGAGGTGGGGGGACCGCCACTTCATTTTGTGTCAATCATTGAAGTCGTTAAACACGTCAAGTCCTGTGAGGTTGCCCTTTCCAATATTTGCTGAGCCCCCAAAGCGCCTCACTTTAGTTAACGGTGGAATTGAATCTTCTTTGTCAGAAAACATCTTAACCCATCTTAGCTGTTAGTTTCTAATTCTATTTATGTACTTCTCAATATAGTGAAGTAATATTCATAATAAACTAGCTTAAGTACCCGGCGTTGCCTATGGTAACAACGATATGAATTACGTGACTATCGTGGACCACCTTTTTACTTCAAACATATAAAAAATAATCTATTATAATTCTGACCTAGTTTTTAATTAATTCAAAAAATCCTAATTTTAAAATTCCAGCTTCTAGGTGCACATGTTCTTGCACATTGGCTCCAAATTTTAAAATTCCAGGCCTCTGTGTGTGGTATGTATCGTGCAATGCCAAGTGCCAACTAAAGATGAAATTTTTCCCCAGTTGTGGCTTTCGGCCTACTAAGCAGGTGAAAGGGGGCTGGATTCAAGGAGGTGGTACCTAAAGTCATCAAATAGTTGA
>CABFVZ010000151.1:426288-446881 GCA_902151445.1 Timema monikensis
CCCCCCTCAAACTAATCTAGTTAGAGTTGAGACAAGTAAATAATATGCTCCCATTTTCATAGGAAAATACAAACATTGATAACATTGTACTATTTTGTAGGTATTCAAAACTTTTATCAAGATCAAACTTGACGTATGAATGGGTGAAAGATGGTAACTTTTTCTAACCGTTACATAAAAGCTCTTTCTCAAAAATGCATTTTAGAACATATTAGATAATGCTATAAAGTTTAGCCATTAAGACAAAAGGGTTGATGTATACTTTTTATATTTTAGCTGTCAATATTGACACTGCCTTAAGTGTGTCGGATACAGGGCATATTGTTATGCGTATGAATATCTAAAGGGAGCTAGTAACGTTTTAACCTTGTCACAAAAAAAAGTTCTTATAACAATTGGACTGTCAATTAGCAGAAGCTTTGGATTTTGCGAACATTTGGAAATACTGTATATAATAAAAACAGTTTCATATTCATCCGCTTCGATTTTTTTTAACCACTTCGACAAATGATGGCAAACCAACTACAAGGACCAAACATATTTACAAAGTGGATGAATACTGGACTATTTATAGTAGTTTTCAATTGTTCGAAAAATCCAGACTTAATTGAACAGACTGAGCTATAATTCTCACATATATCAGTCTCGCCTTAGATGCGTGTGACGACATTTAAATAGAGATACACATCTAAACGTTGCTGTGAACAAAATGCGTCGACATAATGTCTTCTTTTATCTTTCCATTTTTTAGATAATTTATTTTAAGTCTCCTCTAAGATGTTCGGTAAATTAGGACTAATATTCGTTCAGCAACAGACGTCGAACCGAAGTGAGCTTGTATTTATAGTAGAACGTTCTCATAAAATGGCTGTAAAATGTTATAATTTGAAGGAAGAAAATCGGCGAACGGGTAGTAAGACGTGGTGCTAAAAAAAGAATGTTCTAAAATATAGTTTTTTATAGTAATATACATTTAAAAAACAAGGAGCAGTAACCCTCACTTAATGCCTTGTCTGCTGTAGCTAAACATTCTTCCTGTGTCCCGCTTAATCGAGACGCGTCACACGCTCTTAATTGCGGCTCATTAGCTAGATCCACCTTCTGTCTGTAGAGACAGTCAGGTGATTTACACGCCTGTCGCGGCATAAAGAGGTCAGAAGTCAATCCTGACTGAATCAAGGGTGAGTGTTTTCCCACAATGGCATCTTCCATCCTCTATCAAAGTAAACGCTGGTTCAGTTCTTTGGAAACTCACCCTCTTTATAGGAAATATCTCACCACAGTAGTTATTAATGGGAAGGGCGGGTCTAAAGCATCAAAACCACTAAAACAATCTTAAATTATCTTTAAATGGTATTTCGTGACCCTATTGTATAGTACTTTTTGTTTGTTAAGAGGTGGAGTGTGTTTCTTACGCCGTTAAAAATACCATCCATGTGACACTTAATGTTTAAGGATTCTATTTTAATATGGATGTGCTTAGACCTACCGCCTTCGTTTTGGCCTAAGCCATATTTGATATTATAAATGATATCAAACTATTTATTACGAGATTCTGAATGTTTGCAAAGAGTCGTCTGTACCCGCCTCCCTTAATTTATATTTCCTCCAGAACGTGCGAATAAAAAAAAACTAATGGATGTAGGAGACTGAAGAAAAGTAAGTGTTTTTGCAGTTTGTATAGCAAACAATTTTTATTTGCAATTTTAAACATCATACTGCGATGGTTTCTTAAGGTGAGCTGAAAGGGGATGAAAGAAAAGGTCACTGATTTTGCAGTTTTTATAGCAAAAAATTTTGTTGGCCAAAATAAATAAAGTATTGCTCCAGTAGCAAAGTTTAGTTTAATTTCCTTCACGTGGTGATATCAACAGTTGTTGAATATCTGTCATGAGCATAGCGGTATTAGATGACAAACTTTTTAAATGAAGAGAAAAAGCTGTCATTAAATTCCAGGAGACCCTTAACAGATATTCTACAACTGTTATCACCATGTGAAGGAAATTAAACTTAAGAAACCATCGCAATATGTTTTTTATAATTGCAAATAATCTTTCAATTCCTAACAATGATTAACTGTTGTAAAACCCACGATTAGACGTAACTTAGAACTTGTGTGAATGTTGTAGGCCCTATGTGCGACTCTTGCATGAAACGGTCCTTTCACCTGCCCTACATCTTATCCAATAAGTTACTTTAGTAACAACTCGTGTCTCGAAGAGTTGGGGAACAAATTAAAAATTAATCTGAGGCAGCTAAATTACTCAAAAACGTAATAAAAATGCTTGTAATGGTCGTAACTGTTGATAAAGACCAATTTTTAATCGAATATGTTTACCGACAGATGGTTGGCGACCCGTACCTGGCAGTTAGGCTTTCCGCCGCTCTTTATAGGCGCCGCCCGAGAGCTTGCTTAGGGGGATGGCGAGGTGACCCATTTACAAAGCTAATAGTCGAGGAAGTCGCATTTGATATGTAAATTTATCTCAACCTAAAATTAGCCTACTTATTTGCTGTTAGTTTCGAAATAAAAATGTAAATATTTCATATTGAAAAGTTTCTAAGGATGGATATTGTCAATTACTGTGAATCTTTTGTTCTAATCATTATCTCGTATTCCTAAAATTGATGACAAGACCGAACGTGTAACATTTTGAGTTTGTTCCGTTTCACTTAGTGGTAAACAAACTGTCTGGGGTATTGTTGTTGTGTTTGTCCTGTCATGAGGCTAATAGCACAATAGCTGTGAATATGCATATAAATAAAGAAGTAGCAAGCGGTAATGGTGGCCCGGGCTACTATAGAGGAGTCCTTGGTTTGACCCAGGTAGTAGCCAGCCAATTATTTCAAGGAGTGAGGGGGGCGGGGGTGTTGTTGGGCACATTCCCCGATTGCTGGAAGCTAGAAATAATTCTAAATATTAAATTAAATACCTCTACAAGCTCTCTGAAGTACGTTAAACTGTAGGTCTTCCATTTTATCTCACAATCACCCTATCATTACACATTAACGTAAGTGCATATAGCCCGGACGGGTAGTAAGACGCGGTGCTAAAAAAGAATTGTCATGCTATCGCTAAAATGTTGGTAGTGTTATCAAGTTACGTATTGAGCTGATATAAATTATCTGTAGAAAGTGCCTCTCAATTCTCCTCTTTATTTGTCCACGAGTGTCTTGAGGGCTGATCTTAACTGCGGGGTCTGTGTTGTTGTTCCAGAGGCATGCTCGAGTCGGTCAACCCCCAAGCCGCGGCCGCCGTCGCCCACCGCGCGGCCCAACATCACATTCCACACGTACGCCTGCCCGCCGGCTTACGCCAAGTGGTACTGCCTCAACGAGGCGACCTGCTTCACCGTCAAGATCGGGGAGTCGCTGCTCTACAATTGCGAGTGAGTGTCTGGAACCCTTTCTCCTCTTCATCCGTCCTTGATAGTCTGGTTGATGGTGACTGGGATATCGGGTGTACTGAGGGGGGCTTTCCACGCAAACGCAGGTGCACTTGCTCTATATTCAACCTTCTTAATCCCTAAAGCATGGCGTATTCACATATGCGTACAACTTGAACGGGTAGTAAGACGAGGTGCTAAAAAGCAATAGCATGGGCCTATAACTCTTCTAGCGCCCACCACATGACTTCACCCGCCTCCACAACTGAATCACAAGCGCCCTCCTTCTCGCATATTCACAAGACGAGCCTCTAATTGTATTTAACAATTTTATTGAGTTTGTTCGGAAACCATTTGCAAGCTCTTAATAAAAAAAATAACTTTTGGTCGGAAATAAATATTGTTGGGGTAGTTTTAGGGTAGCTTACAAATAACATATTTTTGGAAATTTTAAATTTGTAATAAATATTTTGACTATTCGAGTTAAAAAAATTTACATAAAAGAGTGTTTATTGTGATTAAAAAAGATGGATATATTTGTTTCGGAGGAAAACTTAAGGTTAGTTTACTGAAAACTTTGTGGGTGACCTGGTGGTCAAGGGGTAAGGTGTCGGACTTCTGTGCTGGGTGTACGGGGTTCAATCCTCGGTCCCGGCACAGATTTATCTGATTTCCAAACCCTTCCTACACCTCTGACAAGACATCTTGTGAATGTGGGAAATGCCAGGTCTCCACCGTGGTTCGGATTCCACGTTAAACTGTAGGTCCTTCATTTCATCTCACAATCAGCCTACCATTACACATTAGCGTAAGTGCGTATAACCCGAACGGGTAGTAAGACGCGGTGCTAATAATAATAATAATAATAATAATAATAATAATAATAATAATAATAATAATAATACTGAAAACTTTCTTTTTTTTTAATCACAAGCTGTAATAAACAATATTAGAAAGTTTGTGCGAGTATGTGGTAACATTTATTTTACGCTTTGCAATCAATGGGAACATGATTTTACCAATAGTTAATTACGTGTAGCCTCGCCGTTCAATATTTTGACGAATTAGTTGTATATCTGTTGATTTGTTTTGTGAACACATTGTCCAAAGCTGATGGATGCAATAAAGCTGTTTGTGAAGAGGGAAGGCGCTAAGAGGCGCATGCTCACCTGGTTTTAAAAGCCCGTTACAGGTTATCCAAACCTCCTCACTCTTTATGTTCTCCTGGTTGATCTGTATGTGAGAGCACGTCTCGAGAGCCATAAACCGCGTGGGAAAGAAACACTTGCTCCCTAGGGGAAAAGTTGACCTTTTTTTTTTTACTGTACGTAGATGTCGAACTCTCGTCCAAAGTGTCCATTATAGCGTTGTAGGGTGGGTCTTTTTGAACGATGGCCCATGAGTTCGTGACCCGCCAGAGGACCGGAGGATTAACTCACCTTGAGTCCCGACAATGAACTGGACAAATTCCCCGCCAAACTGGCTCCACTAGGACTTCATCTCCATGGGGGGAGGGGGGGGGGAGACAAAGGAACTGGTCCCTTGTTCATCAATGTTTCGAATGGAAGCTTAGGATGAATTTATTTTTTAATTAAATTTTGGTCATTTATACAGTTTTTATAGCAAATTTTTTTAGCTAAAATAGTAGGTGACCTGGTGGTCTAGGGATAAGGTGTCGGACTTCTGTGCTGGGTGTACGGGGTTCAATCCTCGGTCCCGGCACAGATTTATCTGATTGCCAAACCCTTCCTTCACCTCTGACAAGATGTGTATTAATCACAACTTGTGAATGTGGGGAATGCCAGACCTCCACCGTGATTCGGATCCCACGTTAAACTGTAGGTCCTCCATTTCATCTCACAATCACCCTAACATTATACATTAGCGTAAGTGAACTGGTAGTAAGTGCTAATAATAATAATAATAATAATAATAATAATAATAATATAGCTAAAATAAATAAAACATTACTTTTATAAATGTATATAATTATTTTTGGATATATTTATGGATGTATTTAGTGAAATGTCATTAAAAATTACACTTTACAGGCAATGCTTGTTAGCTCATAACTTATCCTTCGTGATCCACAGGTTGTAGAAATTAATATTGTAAATGTTACATTTTTGTCGGTTTTAGTAAAAAAAAAATTCTTTGCGTCATTATGTGGTTGTTTTTAAGCACTTATGTTGAATAAATGCCCTAATTATATTATCTAACTGATGTTTTGTAAATTAATGGATGCACGGGCAAGGAAGATAATGTAGTCTTCCAATAAATCGGTAAACCCGACCGATATTCGAACCTCGATCTCCGTTCTTCACGGGGGCTGTATCCGAAACTCCTCTCCCCGATTGTGAAATCGGAGAGAACCTTTTTGTGATTGCGTGGGTCGGGTATCCGCCAGCTCTTGGTGCATTGTTCTGTGCAGATCTCCGCGGGAGATGCCCCTCAGGGCCGGGGAGAATTGCATTTCCTGTGGCCCCGCCACGTGACGTCATCGTCCTTGTCAAGGAAGTATTTATAAACTAAACAGTTCCTACATACTTTCCCATCAAACTATAATTATTGTTACCTAACTCGGTGGCCGCATGGTCTAAGGCGCTACTCTCGCAGTAGACTAGACTGCCGATGACTGGGAGGTCGAGGTTCGGATCTCGTTCGGGTGTACCGAGGGTGGTTTTTTTATAAAATTTAAAGATTTTTGAGTTGTAATCATAAATAATCTGTTCTACTGGGCATTTTGTTTTTATAAAATAAATTATTTTATATTTTACTTACCAAATACTTGATCATTCATAACAGATTAAAATGATCGGAGACTCAAATCTAAACACCGAGGTTAAGACTGATAACTAAACAGAAACAATATTATTTGAAAACAATCCTCATTAGTATCCTTTGACGATTATTATATAAATATGTACAGTAAATGTTTATTTAAAAAAACTCACTGATTATGCAACCATAAAAAAAGGCAAAAAAAAACCCATCGCATTGATTGCAATCTTGTGTGTGCAAACTGTTGTACAGTAAATTGTGTTGTGTAGGCCGTGCTTAAAAGAATAAGTATAATGATGGCTAAGAATGTACCAACATTTGTCATGGAGGAGGATGGAAAATCACTCATGTCTGCGCAAACAGCGGAAGACAATTTATTCATGTGACTGTATATTGTCCACGAATCTTCGGCCTTTTTGTGTGTCAAAGGGCCTATTTTTTTGTCTTTTTTTTTGGCTCGTATTAATTAGCTCATTTTATACTCACACCAGGGATTAGGATTATTAGTGACTTATGTTCTGTTGTTTCATATCAGGAGGTAAGCGCGATCTGTCAGGGCTGCCACCCGTCTGGAAAACAGAGAAATGTCTGGGAATTTGGTTTGACTTGGAAAAATCAGGGGGATTTCTTAAAAATGACTGGAATTTTAAAATATAAAGTCAATTTTTCGAAAGTGTTAAACTAACAACCTATTTGTACATCAATATTTTTCTGCTTAATTATTAATTATAATTGCTATCGTAATTTATGAACTTCACAGTGAAGGCTATTGCTATAATGTGGCATTACGTAATACAAGAACATGTGCGTGGTCAGCGTTCTATCTGTGAGTGTCTGCACTGGCTTCAATAGGACACGTAATACGCGTGCCTAGTTCCAAAATAATGATAAAACGGTGCTTTATCGTTATTTTATATATCATTTGTATATTTTTTTTTAGTTTTAATCACTTATTGGTTTTGGTTTGAATCCCGGTCAGGTGTACTTGGGTGGTTTACCCATTCTCTCCATGCGAATGTGTGTGCCTCTATTCTAATTTACCTTTTCATTCTTCCCACATTATATTGCGTTATTGGAACTATTATATTTTTGTCTGGAAAACCTGGAAAGGTCAGGGAAATTCAATGTTTTAAATTAGTGGCAACCCTGACTAGAGTTGTCATTTGACGGTTAGAAATACATTTTGTATTAAAACGAAATCTTGACGTAAAACGCAAAAATCATTTTTAAAACAAAGTAAAATACGTAAATAAAACGTATTTATTTTATTAGTTGATTGTATAACATTATAATATAGTCATTTTTTCTCTCTCTCGAAATAATTTTATATTGTTTACGAGCCAGTGGCTTATCGCGGGCTGCGAGTTGAATACCCAAGGCCTCTCAAAGGCATTTTATCAGGGGCACAAAGTTTTATCGAGTCCCCTTTCCATTTTCCAATAATACTCTCTAGAAAAACATTAAAAAAAATCATATCTGAAAAAAAAATTATACTTTTACATAAAAAATAAGACAAAAAATATAATACCCATTCTAATAGTTTAGTAATATAGTACTGTTAGTTTAAATTTGAAACACTTTCTGAGGGCCCAGGAGGACATTCCCAGACCCTTTTTTAGACCCCTGGGCCCCGGTACCCCTCTCATAGGGCCCGTGACTACCCCCTGATGTGCTGTGACGTCACCGCCAAGAGTAAGCCAGTCGGTAACTAGCGCGCAATTTGTTCGATATTGAACTAAAATAATATTCTCAAGGTTTGTTGGGAGAAGTTGCAAAGGAAACATTCCCCGGACTACTACAGGGGGAGTTCTTCACCACAGAAGAAATACTCGGCAGCACAAGTAGGAGTTATGAATGTAGTTTTTATTATTATTATTTGGCCATAATCTGCTTTTTGAAATCGGCATCTTTCTTTTTGGCCTGTTGAAGCTTTTGAGGTAAATATGTAAGGGAGGCTATTTTTGTGTCAATATATGGTCCTCTGCGAGGGGGGAGGGAGGCGTTGGTGATTTGTATTTATCTTTGAGAAGTTCATGGAATGTAATGGGGGCAGGGGGGGGGCGTGCAGGAATGGCAGGTGAGCGGATTAGGATCCTTGAGAGAGGGGGTTACATGTTCGAGGGTGGTCGGCACCCACAATATAGAGCGACTGTATTGCACTCGCGTGAGGAACAAACAGTAAATGTTATACGTGGCTGACACCTTGATCGCCATTCTAATAGTCATAGCGGCATCTTAATAATTAAAATAGTAAATGTTCGTGTTAATTTCTATCAGTGGGTTAACATCTCGCCTGTTGTCGATGATCTAACACTCGGAATATAGAAAACAGTAGTTTCACCAGTTGTTTGTTTATGGGTGTGAAACTTACTTGTTGCCGTGCATGACGAGAAGAAATGTAGGGAGTACTTGGGAACATTGGGTACAATAAGTGATTATAGTGAAGAAGGTTATAAAATAATCTAAATCTTCTGTACTCATAACAATAAATTGGTTCTAGAACCTTGTTCAGGCTACTAACTGGCAAACGCAATTTGAAAGACCTAGATACTGAGGGGAGGTTAATATTAGAATCATATCATGTCAATATAAAAACAAAACTTTTTTTTTTAAAAATAGAGTCCTACCATCACTGTATAGTCCCCTCCCTCTTTTTATCCTCCCTCCTATTTTCATCTCATTCCTCTTTCCTCACCCCCAGCCCCCTTCACCAACCCCACTTTCCCTTCAACAACTTTTTTTTTCCAACGACTATATAATATAATATCGACATTTTTATGAGTAATAAATTAAATTTCCAAAATAAAATATAGCCTATATTACTCGCTGATAATGTAGCTTTATATTGGTGAAAGAATTTTTAAAATCGGTCCAGTAGTTTTTGAGATTTATCCATTACAAACAAAAAATCAAATCTTTCCTCTTTATAATATTAGTATAGATAATTAATTCGGGATATATGTCCTGCCCACCGCAATACACCAGACTTGATCATTCTAACAATGTATTTGATGTGTACAGGGTATGTAACTCATCATTATGTAACCTCCACTCTCACTCCCCAGTAGCCTCATCCATTTTTTGGATCATATATCTTCCTAAGCACCTTGTTTTCGAGATCGAGCAATCGAGATGACAACTAACTGTTGGTTAAAATTGTTTCTGAATATTTAAACTCATTATCTCTTTGAAATGACATGTTTGCAGTAATTTTTAAATTAACGACCCCAATCTGTGATCTCTATGTGATCATCACTCATCATATTATACTTAATTTAGACGTGTACGTAAAGAAGATTATTATTTTTTATCACCCAACAAACTAATAGCTGCATGGTACCGGTTATTGTCAACCCCCTCCCTACTCTCTTGCATTACCCTGTGTGACCTTTCTAAAGGAATGTGAAGACCTCGGTCACATGCAGCGCATTGAACCACCAACGATCCAGGACATTACATACAAGATAGGGGGAAAGTGATATCCAACCCATACCCTGTCGTGCTTATCACTCGAACATACCCAGTTATAAATAATTCCCTGAGATTTGACTAAACAAAATAATGTGGAGACTTATAAGAACCAATTAGGTACACAAAAAATGCAACCAAAACCGCTTCCTTTTTAACATCAGGTTATTTTAGACAACATGAAATGAAACATTATTTTCTAAATGTGACATGAACATAAACATGGGACAGTATCGCCAATATAATATCAAATAAAGATGTAATTTTTGTTTGTAGGTGTGCAGACGGGTTCATGGGGCAGAGGTGCGAATTCAAAGACTTGGACGGATCCTATTTACGTGAGTTCCTTTATAACTACCTTTCAAACACATGTACCGTATGGTTGGATTTATTGTAAATATATTTTACTGCGGCTCAATGAGGTTTTATTAATACACTTGCTTTGTACTTTGGGGCCTCAGCCCCAAACCCCCCGTGAGTTTTATTTACAAATGGATGTAAACTAATGTAATTCCAGAACAGTTTTTTGATAGGTCTTACCGTTTAGCCACAAGAGACCTCCAAAGAAAGGTCCGCACCGACTTTAAAGTTGCTCCGACATTTTGAATTTTTTTTCGGGTGACCTGGTGGTCTATGTGTAAGGTGACAGACCTCTGTGTTGGAGGTCCGGGGTTCAATCCTCGGTCCCGGCACAGATTTATCTGATTACCAAACCCTTCCTTCACCTCTGACAAGACATCTTGTGAATGTGAGGAATGCCAGGCCTCCACCGTGGTTCGGATTCCACGTTAAACTGTAGGTCCTTCATTTCATCTCACAATCACCCTACCATTACACATTAGCGGAAGTGCGTACAACCCGAATGGGTAGTAAGACGCGGTGATGATGATGATGATAATAAAAATATAATTTTTTTGGGGGGTTAAAAGTTAAATTTTTACCTTTTTGTAAATCTCCCGTTGGTTACAGGCTGGACGCTATAAGTTTGCCAAATTTCAAGTTTCTAGCTCATCTGTAAGTGAGTCAGCCGTGTGGCTTTATAGTGGTATAATTACTATGTACTTTTAATAGTTGTCAGCATTTGCCCAGACCGAGGGGGTTGTTTTTGGCGATAAAACGCCTTATAAAGTATTAATATATTTCTAGGTTCTTCCTAACTACCTAGACTAGTGGTTATTGTAATCTTGTAACAATAGTAACCCCAACCCTGATTATGCTAAAATTAGATTTGGGACCTCCCCACAAGCCCCCTAAGAGAGAACACAAATGTTTACTGATTGTGTGACAATAACCACTAATCTGTATGTTATGCTTGTTGTTAGCGTCTCGCCAGCAAGTGATGTTGGAGACTGCCAGTATCGCGGGTGGAGCCACCATAGCCGTGTTTCTGGTGGTCATTGTCTGCCTCGCTGTTTACATTCACTTCCAGCGGAAACACAAGGAGAGTCGAGCCAGGTGAGTTGATGTGATGTGATGAGCAAGGGCACATTGGTTCTGAAACATTGAGGAATCCTCGATACCACCCAGCGTTCAAGGCATATTGGTTCTGAAACATTGAGGAATCCTCGATACCACACAAGCGGTCGAGGAACATTGGTTCAGAAACATTGAGGAATCCTCGAAACCACCCAGCATTCGAGGGACATTGGTTCTGAAACATTGAGGAATCCTCGAAACCACCAAGTGGTAGAGGGACATTGGTTCTGAAACATCGAGGAATCCTCGAAATCAAGAAAAAAAATTGTTTAATTTGACCCCATTAATATGCATTTAGAAATAGGTGTGGGTTAAATAAGATTATGATTACACGATAAAACAAGTCTTGGTAAGGAAAACATTAATTTTCCTTTTTTTCACGATCCCATAAGCATGTTGTCTGCGACTTCAACTGAGGAGATTGTTTTAATACTTCAAGAATATCTGAATTAATGAATAATAGTTCATATGGGTTAAAATAAGTATTTTTTTATTAATTTAAACATTAATAGCTTTTTTTTATCTTTCTCGAAGTTATTTTATGATTTATGTTAGTGCAAATAGGTAATTTTGTTGGTAAAAATAAGTTTTCAGCATCTTATCACATTCTTTTAGATTTTAATTACCGCCAAAGTGGAATTTTTTTTATTGTATTTAGAGTGAATGGGCATGTTATGAAATGTTGTGGCTGCATGGTTAATAAATACAATTATGGCGGTGTATGACAGAAGTAAAGTATTTGTTAGGGTGAATGGAGCTTTGAGCGAATGGTGGGACATTGAACAGGATGGTAGACAAGGTTGTGTTACGTCTCCAGGGTTGTTTAGTGTATTCATGGATAAATGTGTGAGGGATGCTTGTGAGGACGTGATTGGTGCACAACTGGACACTGAATGTGAGAGTGCTGCTATATGCAAATGGCCGCCATATTAATGGCTGATTATTAAAGTGACTTGCAGCTGCATTAAATCTTTTGAATGTGGCAACAAGCAGAATGGATCTTTGTATAAATGTCTCCAAAACTAAGGTGATAGTTTTTGATAGTGACAGATCACAAAATGATTTTTAGCTTAGAATAAAATAAAAACTATTAGAACAAATTAATGATTTTGTGTATTTGTGCAGAATGTTTTGTAGAAATGGAGAGATGGATGGTGAAATTTATAGACAGAGAACTGTATCTCGGAGAATAGTTGGATGTATGTGGACTATTGCAAAGAATGTAGTAGTATCGAAAGAAACAAAGATGGCTGTATATAAAAGTGTGTTAACATCAACATTTTTTTATGGATGTGAAGCTTGGGTTTGTCAGGAGAAACACAAGAGCAAGGTGAATGCGGTTGTAATGAGATATCTAAGAAATGTATGTGTAAAAACTCGTATGGACAGAGTCAGTAATGAATGGGAGCTGAAGGAGTGCGGTTTTAAAGAGAATACAATAAGTCAATGTGAAAGAAGTGTCTTACGTTAGTTTGGGTATGTTGAGAGGATGAGTGTGGATCGAGTGAAGAAGCAAATATATGAAGGTAGAGTGTGTGGATCAAAAGGAAGGGGTAGGTCATGTAAGACGTGGCTAAAAGTTGTGGACGAATGTGTGGAAAAGAGAAACAGAGTTTTAAGAATATAGCATGTATGATTGTGTTTGGATGTTGTTGAAGAGAAGGAAGTATGCAAAGATATGGAAGTGTGGAGAAAGTTAGTGAGGATGGATAAAGTATGGAGTTTTATTTTTGAGCTATATGCACAGTTTTTTTTCTTAACCTGTAAAAGACCGGTGCGACTAAATATGTATCAATTATTAAGCACTTCTTTTAGTGACAATTTTGATATATGTTTTGTTCTTATGTCTGCTTCTAGCTGTTATGTGGATGGCAGCAGCCGGGACATGGAAGAGATTCGACCGTTCAGCCGTTCGCTGGCGATCTCCATGACCCACCAACAAACTCATCCATTGACTGTGAGCACTCAACAATATTGTTTGATTTTATCTGTTGATTATACATGGGATTTTACTGGGAAAGTTTTTATTTTTAAACATGTTAAATTTAACTTTGTGAGTTTTTTTTACTTTCTCTGCACCCTTCAAAAAAAAAAATCAAACCCAAGCTTTTGTTAAATGTCTACATTCCATGACCCCATGAATCCGAAAAAGTGGTTCTCGATGCCATCTATCTGTGTCCATATCTCGGCCTAGATCCGAAAGCATTTTACTGATGGGCTAGAACTTGGTACATCGGATTCTTCCGAGGAGTTTTTAGAATCTAATCCTAAATTTAAGGGTATTTTACCTCAAGGCAAAAAGAGAAAAAAAAAAATTCTTTAAATTCGCTCTAAAATTTTGATAAAACATTTTATTTTTAGACATTGCTAGAACACTACAATCAAAATGAGAATTCTTGTTTTCTATTGAAAATTACATTATTGGTACTTTACATGAGCATAAATGTACAATTTTGGTCATATCTCCGCCACCATTCGAGGACAGCTTACACTTGACAACATTGGTTCTTTGGGAGAAACAGCTTCTCATTAACAGTTGTGGGCATTGCTGGAGATGCACATTTATGCATAAAAATGTCTTGGTATCTTGATAAAAATTAAAACCATTTTCAAATTTTAGTTAATTTTAATCTCTTATGTTTACAGGAGCTGGCATTGCCACCGGATACCGGCGGAACTGCAACAGCAGTATTTACTGAGCCACCCCCTAGAGTTTAAAAGGAAAATGTGTTGTGCGGGTTGCGAGGAAAAAGCATGGACGATGATACTAATTCGCCCAAGACTGTTTCAAACCATCACAATAACAATGTCATTATTTATTTATCCCTCTGGTGAAGACTTGTATATTATTATAGTAATTATTATTGTTTGTTTTTCTGCTACATGAAAGAATTTGGACTGTGAAACTGTATGTAGAGAGAAAGTTTAAAAAAAAAAGCAATTTATTTTATGTAGTGTGTTGTATTTGTGTAAATATGCCTCGCAAGGATACATAAAGCTAGGCTAGGTTTGCACTTTGCCCTTTTCCAAGTTTTACGGTAATCAAGAAGACTAGATTATATATAAATAAATATATATCACACATTCCGGTTTAATGCAAGTAGCTTCCATTTTCTATTCCATGTTCATTTCCTCGATCTGCAGTTTCTTCTACCGAAATGAAATATATTCAAACACCAAATGTTTTCAGGATGTTTTTCTTTTCTTTTTTTTTAAACACATTCATACGACTTTGAAGATTTTGCCCTTTTGATTTATTCTTATTTTAGGACATTTTAATTGACATTTTTCGGAATGGATAAATTTTTGAGAAAAAGTGTTTATTTTATATGGACATTTAGTACTTAAATTTATTTTGGCAAAAAAAAAAAGTTTCAGTACAAGTGAAAAAGTTCACCGGAGAGGAAAAAAGCACAAACTTTATCTGACAGGGCTCTATGTCTTTGTACATTTTGTAGATATGTACAATTTACTATCTTGTCTGTTGTTTTTCCATTCTTTTTAATAATTATTACTTGGTTCCTAATTTATTATAGTGTTTTGTAGGTGATGTCTCTTTGAAAACAAATGAGTTTTTTTTAATTCTAAATAATGATGGGTGTGCATCATTTTTTTTTTCCTTTTCTTTTTTTACTTTCATTCCAGCTTATGTTTTCTTGTTAAATTTCACACTCATTCTACTTTACTCACTCAAATCTTTGGTTGCAACATATATTTTTTGTAACCATTTTTATGCAATAATAATTAAGAATTAATGTGTTTTGTTTTATTATTTCAATGCAACTATTATTTGCTTGGACTCTTAAAGTATGTACAAGTACCAAAGATAATTACAAAAGTAGAGGTCACCAATTACCAAAGCTTACAGTCAAATAAAAACAAAATACTTAACACTATTTTTCTTTTTACAGTTTTCTCTGGAATAATTATGTTTGCAGACCCAAGAAGACAAACAAAAGGAGAAATATTGTTTGAAGTATTGATAAAAGAATTGAGTTATGTTTTTCATAATCATTAATTGTAAAAGGCATTTTTCTCCTATATAAGAACCAAACATAATCCATATAATTAATAATATTTTTAAAAGATTAGTATACATCTAAAGATGAAAAATTAAATACTCTATAATCTCACTTTTAGTACACACACACACATACATGATGTATTATTAACAATCACACTTGCATACATTACTATTTGCACGTATGCTTGTGTTTTTAGTGCAATCAGTTTTTTAGCAAGATTATTAAATTTCACTATTGAGCTATTTCCCAGTATTAATTGGTTAGGAATCGTTACCATGGCTGTATGTTTGAGAGTTAGTTCTTCTAACTGCAGGTTTTGAGTCTTAAAAGCTTCTCAGGGTAGTAATTGCCTTCAAATTACAAATAACATTTATTAAAAAAAATAAAAGGCACTTAAATTTCAAACTATCTGTGTACTTTTTTTTTTTTTTTTCGNTTTTTTTTTTTTTGTCGCTCTTTTGATGCCTGTGATTTAATTTAAATGTTATCAAATATGTGATTTTATTCAAAGCCTGCAATATTGAAAACATTCTAATGTCTATGTCTTTATGATGTAATATTATTTCTCATTTATTTAATGATAAAATAATATAGAATTTCATGTTATATACATTCTCTTTTTTGTCATTCAAAGCAGAATGTAAAATGAATAAAAGTTCCCGAACATTAAATAAGGTTCAACAACTAAATGTTTAGGGTTATAAATAGTTCTTCAGTTTGTTTGATTTCAATAAATGAGTGATTGAACTATTTAAGATTCTAAAGTCTTTATTTCGAACCTCTAGCAATTTTCTAGTCAACTGAAGCAGTAAAGCTGTATCCAATATCCACAGAGTCTTGAAAAGCTAGCTGCACAGTATCCTGTACATTCTGTATAGTCACGATAATTTAGCAGTGAGATTTTGTTTCTCTATACCACATACAAGTGCTTTAATATTTATTTAAAGTGTAGCTCTGTCGAGTTAAGTAGGAAAAAGAACCTTCTTGTAAATTAATGTACATACCTTTTCTTCTAATCCTCATTCTTAAGAGAACATTTTTAAAAGAAACTTCTCTTTGTGCGTCTACAAATGAAACATATCTTTCTGGTTATTAATTACTTCTTTCCCTTGTACTATTTATTTATAGTTTTGTATTTGTTTTTTCCTTTATTTTATTAATGAATGTATGATTATGTCTATATTTTATACTTGTTTTGAAAGTGTGGCAAGAGAGGAATGGTCTTAATTTTTAAACCATAGTTTATTTATTTATAATTTGTATGCAAGTCATATTAAAATATTATTTAATAAACTATAACTGATTCATGGAGTTTTCAATTTTAGCCATAACAAAAGAACACTAGGATAAATCTTAGTTAAAAATTAATGGCAGAGGATTCAACTAGTGTTAAATATTTAGGTGAATACAGCGTATCGTCAACCAAAATTGAAGCTTTCATTGTAAAGGGAATTTACCCTACCATTATGTCTAGATCATATGAAAACGTAAGGAAATAAACATTAAAAAATTATTAAAACCTAAAGAATTATTAATAATAATGAGTGAAAAAAACTGAAATAAATGTAAATGTTCTTCCTTGTATATTTTATATTATCAGTTAAAACTTTAAATGCCTTATGTAGAGTAATAATATTGTTTGGTATTTTACTTTGTGGTCTTTGTAGAATTTTACGACTAGTTAATTCCTATAGATGTAAGTTGTTGACTTATTAATTTATTTTTACAACCATTTACAATTAATACTAAAATATATTTGAAAGGTAACATTGAAAATATAATTATGGTTCTTACTTTTTTTCTTTTAAGTCTACTAATTAATTAATCCCAATCGATGTCTCATTGCATATCATTTTAATTTATGGAATGGAAATAAATTAGATAATATGCCAGTTCCTTTCAAAATATTTTAGACATAAAATAAATTAAGGTTGTCTCTTGTTATTTTTCTGCTATGGTTTGAAAGTTTTGTTAATCTTCTCTTGTTTTATAACCAGATATGCAGCCATGGTAAACACATTTTGATTAGTAATTTAACAACTTTTTCAGAGTTTATACAGAACTTCTTACTTTTCAGTATTCACTTCAACATTAATTTATTTTCTACGTTATTGTGTACAGTGATAAAAGGACAAGTTTGTTAAATAAGTTGTCAGGGTTTAAAAAAAAAAACCTTACTATTTGTAACTCTGTTTAACAAGCACAACTTGGTAAAAAAAAAAGAAGAGAGAACTAATAAAAAAGATATACTAGAAGGCATGTTGCTACCCTGGTTCAACATTTTAATGGTGAGTTAATGTCTTTTGGAAAAAATATATATGAAAGTAACTTTTTGTTTATAATAATAAAATAGAAACAACTTTGTTATTTTTTATTTTACCCTTTTTAAAACCCTTCCATTCTAATTACCAAACATAACTAAATATTTAAGAAAATAAATGAAAAAAAAATAATATAATAAAATTAATTCACAAATCATATAGTATGGAAAGAATATTAGTTAGGTGGTTGTTTTTTTCCCCTTATTTATATAATGGCTTTCTTGAAAATATTTAGAACCAATTTCTTTTTTAAATCTTATTTTTGTACATTTAATTCAGAATGAAATGTTGGAGTAAGAGAAGGTTCATGATCAAAATTTTAAACGTAAACAGGCGAGTTAAGAAATATAAAATCTTATTACTATGATTCATACTCGGTTTGATGAGTTGTGTAAGATACCCACAAAATGAGAGAATTTCAGCCAATCATCAGGTAGTTTCTGATTTGAATAGGATTTATTGTTTATTTGACCTAGAGTATTTGAAATAATAGCAATTTATTTCAAGTTATTTATATCTGTCTAAACTGTGTAGTTTCAACTCGTCTGTTTCCAGTTCGTTTAGTAAAATACCTACATCTTCCTCCCTCTTTCCAAAATTCTTCTCTCAATTGCATACTTTTCGTTATCTGCTCCCTCCCATCTCTTTCTTAATATTCCTTGCAAACCCTTTCCTACATACATTTCCAAAATTTTCTTTGTCATCCTCTCCTTATTCATCCTCATTACATGCTCATATCATCTCAGTCTTGCTTCCTCTACTATCTCATGTACTCTAATATCCTCATTACATGTCCATACAACCTCTTGTCTTGCTTCCTCTACTATCTCATGTACTCCAACATCCTCATTACATGCCCATACCAACTCAGACCTGCTTCCTCTACTATCTTATGTATTCTAACATCCTCATTACATGCCCATACCATCTCAGTCTTGCTTCCTCTACTATCTCATGTACTCCAACATCCTCATTACATGTCCATACCATCTCAGTCTTGCTTCTTCTACTATCTCATGTATTCTAACGTCCTCATTACATGCCCATACAACCTCTTGTCTTGCTTCCTCTACTATCTCATGTATTCTAACGTCCTCATTACATGCCCATACCATCTCAGGCTTACTTCCTCCACTATCTCATGTACTTCCTGGTCCCCCCACTCTACCCATGATAACTTCATTCCTAATCTTGTTTCTCCTTGTGACAGCTAACATGCTTCTCACAAACTTATTTCCAATGGCCTCCACTTTCCTGGTCTCTCTAATATTCAATGTCCGTGTTTCTGCTGCATTATGTAACATTGGGTACAAAGTATGCCTTTTACAACACTTCCTTACACTTCAAGGGTACTTCTCTTATCTGTAGCAGGTCTCTTACACACCTATAGAACATCTCTCCCTGTTCTCACATACTCTCTACTTGCATCTATCTCCTCAATCACACTTTCAAGGTATTTTAATCAGCTTTACTCCATTCAACTTGTAACACACTTTGCTATACTAAATTTAATTCTACTCTCAGGCCTCATAGCATATTTTGAGTGTCAAAAAGTAGGGCATGTTAAAAACATCTCACCTTATAATGCCAAAATAAAATAAGAACAATGTTTTTATGTTATTGTGTCTGTAGCAAAAATAGGAAAAAGTATTTTATATAAGAATAAAGGAGGAATGCTCAGCATCATGAACTTCTTACAATCCTCCTTTTATGCCCCCTCCCCCCTAATTTATTTTCTCTTTAGTAGAGTATTTATTTTACTTTGGAATTTCATTATAAAACCAAATTTGGAAATAATGATGTTTATTATCTTCAAAAGATAACATAAAATAAACTGTCTTCCATCTAAAAATAAAATAGTCTGTGAAATATAATAATAATGCGTCAGCTGTGGACTGTCCACCTTACAGTTCAACCAAAAGCATCAGTCTACTCTTGACCTGATGAAGCTGTCTGTGATAATGAAAGCTTGTCCTTCAAAATGAGTATGTTTTTAAGTGTTTTATCTAACAATTTCTACTCCAGTATCACCTAGGTAAGTGTGCTGGCTATCCCTACTAATTTAAACCATAATTTAGCCTAGTGCTCTATTCCACATAACCATAATAATAAACCTAAATTTACCCCCGTGTCTTATTACCCATTAGGGTTATATGGGGGGAAGAAGTTATCTCTCTTTCAGTTGTTTTTTGGTTTCTTTGATTCATATTGACTTGCACAATAGTAGTCCAACATTGTTATCTTCCTCTTTTGAATTTGTTTGTTTCTTATTCCCTCAAAACCAGATTCACTTCCAATTTAATTCCCGGAGCTTCTAGCGTAGTTTGAGCTATTTGCAAACCTTTCCGATCATTGATTTTCATCGCATTATTAATCCTTTCATTCACTTCTACCATTAATGACTTGTGATATTGAACTTCTTCTTTAGCTTCTGATTCTTGCTTTTCTAACAGGTTCTCTTTTTGCATTGCTTCTTTAGCTTACTGCGATTTCTTTTACAAAACTTTCCTATTTGCTTGAAATTCTTCACTTTGGTTTTTTATTTTCTCTTTATCTTCATGCTCTTGTTTCTTCTGTTCAGCCTCAATTCTCTTCTCTTGTTCGAGCCCAGCCAAGTACAACTTATGGGCCCCACGTCCTTTCTTTATGAAAGTCTTCATGAATTATACTGTGTTACACTGATAGTTGTAATGTTTAAGACCATCTTTGGTAGACTGCATGCCTCTGATGGAGGCCTCGGGAGAGACAGGTCCTGTTGTCAGTAAGATAGTTTGATGTTTGTGGGAATCCTCACTCAACATCAACATTTCCATGAGGTAACACAAGGATAGCTTTAACAAACCTTTTAATTTAGCCTATTCTAGTTGGAAATATTTGATTATAACACTACCACCAAAAACAATTTTATAACCATTGCATTTTAAAGATACTGTACAAGCTTTCGAGCATACATCGAATTTATTCAAACAGCTTGACACACTATGATCCGATATTTTGTTTTGCTAACTTATCGGCAAAAAGGAAGATCCACATTCAACCTCTACAAACCAGACGGTTTCTTTCTTCTGGAGGTCAAAAAGTAAGACAAAAATTAGCCCTGCACTATTTTTCACTTCAGTTGACACCCCCCCCCCCC
>CABFVZ010000151.1:446939-520325 GCA_902151445.1 Timema monikensis
CCCTTCCTCTGTGAAAGTTAGAAAATTTATACAAAAAACAAAATGAAGGTTCAAATTTTAAAAATAAAATAACACACAGATATATATTTTATACAATTAATCTTTTTAAGCGCATACACCTTTTAAGCCTGGTCTACACATGTGTTAATAATATTGGTTTTTATGTATGAATATTTGTCGTGCATAGAGTAACAAACATTGTTCCGTATGGAGATGGTAGACTACCACACACCAAAGAAGACTCGTAATCGCCTGAGATCAGTTCACCTAAGAATACCGAATATAGAGTATGTGTGGACAGCACTAGCGGCAGAACTGGGAGGGACTCTGTCCCCCTTAAAATATGCCCCTCCCTAGATATATTTCAAATACTCTGATATTATCTAGATGACTTCTAGATGCATTTTATTGTCAAAAATTTGCCAGAGAAGACCTCTTCAAATAACCACTAGACTAAAGTCATCTAACTAGCAGAAAAAGTTGGGGCAGGAAAGCTCTAAATAGCTTCCAAGATCATCAAAATTTCAAAAATATTATCGGTGGAGGACCATTCCAAAGATTATCTTCTAGAGGTATCTAATTATTGGAAAAGAAAAGTGAGGATCACCTTAAATGTCTTATAAAAGGATTGATTTTTTTTAAAATCAAGTCAAAGACTACTAATAGCTTCTAGAGTGAACCATTTTTCAAAAAAATTGTTAAAGGAAGGGCCCCTCCAAATAGTTTATAAGGACTACCTGGTTTTAAAAAATAAGATGACCACAGTTTAAAACAGAAATAAGATCAAATATTAATGAGAAACTATTAAATCGCTTTAAACAGAAATCTAACATCGTAAGTAACTACGTTATTTATAATAATGACCCCGCCTCTGGGTACAGGGTGTATATGAGACATTAGAGGAAGCTAGGCTGAGATGGTAGGTGAGAGGATTCCAAGAAGATTAATGGAGGGAAGAGATGTGAGGAAGAGATAGCAGCAAGTGAAAGGAGAAGAGTTGGAAGAAAATGCCTCCATCTCTCTTTGGCCTTGTTCCTGCATTTTAGTAAATGGACCAGGCCACAGGCTGGAAACGGTTCATGACAATAACTTTATAATGTGTTGCACATTCAGAGATCCTGGGGGTTTTTGGGAACTGGTAGATAGTGGCTCCTCAGGAGGTGTTCCCATCGTCTGGGGTTCGCCACACAAGCAGGCGCCGTCATCTTCCTTAGACCTACACTGAGTGTAAATTTGCAGATTGATTAACGGCTATCAAAGGCCTTTAAAACCACACAAGCTGCCTCCACCAAGTCCTGTTCTCGGCCAGCTCCTTACATATAGCTGTATAGTAACCGTTTTCGTTCATTTAATGTTTTTATTTATTATTATTTAGCACCGCGTCTTACTACCCGTTCGGGTTATACGCTTAAGTACTAATTACGCTAATGGATTAGGAATTGGGAAGGTTGAATTAAAGGAAGTGAACCCGCATTTGCGTGGAAAACCANCCCAGTTCACCCGACCGAGATTCGAACCTCGATCTCCCCGTCCTCAGCAGTCAGGCTAAACACGACTAGCGCGTTAGCCAACTACGCCACAGAGGCGGGTCATTTAATGTTAATGGTTCCTTTTATCATCATCATCATCATCAACTGTTTCCTGGTTGTGGTCTGGTCAGTTTCTTAATATGCCTCTATCCATCCGCCTTTCTTCTACTCTCACTTGCACCAAGTCTGTTATCTGCTCCACCCATCTCTTCTCTTGGGGTATTTTTCATACATACTTAATTTCCTTTGGCATCCTTTTTTTCCTACTCATTAATGGTTCCGTTTACATGTTCCTATATATAATATATTTTCCACTACGGCTTGTCATAGCTTCATATGACTTCTAATCTAACTTGATACTAGGACAAGCACAACATCCAGCACCTTGGCCATTAATTTATCATTGTGAAGGTGTGAACCCATATATAGGCAATGATAAATTTATCATTATCAGCCATGCCGGGAATCGAACCCGGGACCCTTGACGCAGTAGACAGACATGCTACCGACTGAGCTAAGGTGTCTGATAATCCTCTTTCTTTGCCTTCTTCAATATTTAACAATAACTTTTGGATTTAAGCTCTCCCTAGTATTAATTATTATTATTAGCACCTCGTCTTACTACCCGTTCAGATTATACGCCATTACACTAATGTGTAATGGTAAGGTGATTGTGAGATGAAATGAAGGACCTACAGTTTAACGTGGAATCCGAACCACGGGCAGCCTGGCGTTCCCCACATTCACAAGTTGTGATTAATACACATCTTGTCAGAGGTGAAGGAAGGGTTTGGCAATCAGATAGATCTGTGCCGGGACCGAGGATTGATCCCCGAACCCCCAGCACAGAAGTTTGACCGACACCTTATCCCTAGACAGCCTCTAGTATTAAGGATTGGTTACAAAATATAACTTTAAATTTTATAATTTTTATTCTTATTTAAATAGTAATTATGATTAAAATATATTTGAATAAATTATGGTTTCAGTCAATTGTACATACATCCAAATTAGAGAATTAACAATCTAATTAAAAGTAGGAACATTTAATGAAAACAGAAAAGCAAAGAAAATGCATTTTTTTCTTACAATTGTCTAAATTTACTACAGATTTAAACAAAATTATATAAAAAGCTTTTTATATTTGCACTCACCCTATGGTTTACATGATACATTTAAAGTAATCTAAATAGCCCATCTCACCCCCACAGATGCACAAAGTTCTAATCAGGTGTCGTATTGTAGTGCGGTAACCTGGGGTTTCCATTAGAAAACGATGGAATTGAAACCAGTGAAACTATTTTACCACATTTAAAACAAATTAAAAAAAATATCTAATAATTACAGTTTCAATGTTGTCAAATGAATAATACAGAAAAGCGGGATTTGATATAATCTATGATTAAAACCTAATCTTATATCTAATACTCTAGTCAAATAGGTCAGGAGATGGGCTCTTGTGATATATTTACTTGTCTTTCCTTCTATTATTCATTCTAACTTAAAATTATGAAAAGCACAATGTCAAAATTAGAGAAAAGATACCCAAACAAAAAACCATTCAATTGTTTATCCTTAGAAATATTTGACATTTCAACTTTCCACGACACGGTGAATAATTGTGACGATACTCAAACCATCAACATTCTGTACAGGAGAATGTATGTACTTTTTTTTTCGCGCCCCATCTTACTACCAGTTCAAGTTATATATATTCTTATGTACCGATTACATTAATGGTTTTATATATTATGAAGGTTATATTTAAAGCAAATGTACCTGCATTTTTGTGATGGAATAGTGGAAAAACACGGTGAAAAAAAAAATCTTCAGTACAAATCACCTAGATTCGAACCTTGGTCTCCCTGTAATCAGCAGTCTAGCCTTAGACTATGCAACCACCGAAGCAGCTTTATATACTCATTGATTATAAAAACTAGTAATTGGCTAATGAGTTAGAAACTTATAAAAACAGTGTAGAAACACTGTATAGTATTTAAGGGTGTGAGAATATTCTAAATTTCAAATAGTTTGGTATAGCGAATGGTTAAATATTCAAATTTAAGCCAACATCCTCCATCATTAATAGGTCATCAATCGTGAAATTGGTTAGTTGCAGCTCTCCACTTTTACCTATCCTGGGCCATTTTTTTTTTTTTTACACCTTTATACCTTCTTCTGACAACATCTTTCCCTTCTCCCACGTCGAGGGAGGTGGGCAACAGCACGGAGTAGGAGTGAAGTACAGTGGGCACCATGTGTGCCCTGTGACCACTTCGCTAAATGTAAAGGCCCTGCAGGAACCTTTAAAAGTGAGGGCTGACGAGGTTCTGGTGAAACTACGATATGCAAAACATGCCAGTATTGGGTGCAAAATTACTTTCAAAATAGGAACATGAAGTATTTAGTGTTAGATTAAAAAGAAAGTGATACTCATACACCCGTAAAATAATGTAACTAGAGTGATAGGGCCGGGAGCCGAGATCATACATATGACCTTCACGATGTTGATAGTGTTAGCGTCGCCACCCGACTTTCACTTCTTGACAGTCGACCACGAGAGAGAGGGTAGACCTTTGTCTACTGGTAGCCAGGTTGAGACCCAGGTGAAGTATATATCCCCCCTTTGCTGTAAGGGTTAGCCACAGTGGATGGGACGACCTGATGGGGCATCCTCTGCATTCCGGAGAACCGCTGGTTTGGGAATGGACCTTGTTGAGGCTGCTGCTGTTGTTGTTGTTGTGAAGCAAACTCCTGGGGGTTACCTTGCCTGAAGCCTGAAGGGGAACCAGTCTTGGGGGGGACAGCCGCAAACCTGAACATAGTTACAGTATGAGCGTGATGTCATTAAAACCGCCCGATTAAATATAGAAAACTATTAGACTTTCACAATAAATCTATGTGAGATCTGAGCTTTGTAAAGCTAATAAAATTCAAGTGATTTGTAAATAAACTAATTAATGCTTTAAAGAACTGTTTTACATCCATTACTGTTTCCAGCCTGCGACCTAGGTCAGATTTTTATTCAAGTCATATATTTTCCACTACCGGCTTGCTAGGCCTGTCATAGTTTCATATGCCTTCTAGTCTAACTTAAGTCTAGGACAGACACAACATCCAGCCTCCACCCATTAATTCCTCAATGTCAAAGGGGAAAACCATATTTCACCAATAAGAAATTTTCTGGCCATGCCAGGAATCGAACCCGGTAGACAGACACGTTACCAACTGAGCTAAGGTATCGGTTTGATTTAAAGAGCTGTAAATGGATATGATTTAAATATTTTAAGACCTTCGATGATCACTGTCTGAATCGATCAATAAAATATGTTAGCCTATAACATCAGAGGAAGACACTAATTTTTTTTTTAGTATGTAGTTATATAATCCACATAAAAGTGTGCCTTGGTTTAGTATACAATAACATACAAAATAAATACCACATTATTTCAAACCAAACAGTGTTTTATTTAAATTCATGGATACATAAAATAATGTCACAAATTGTACAAAACTAATTTCATGCATGGATAGTTGATCTGACATTCATGCCTCTATAAGGTCTTTAGTCCTCATGTTACGCTAAGCAGGTGAACCAACTCACCCCTGCTGCTGCACCGTGGGGTAAGGCTGGAACTGGCCTACGGGACTTGCCCCGTAGCTGGCTTGTTGTTGACCCTGAACCATGATGGGACCGGGCTGCTGGGCCATCACGTACAGAGACGGGTAGCCTGGTGGGAATCCCGCTGTAAGTTTAACACCACCAAAGCGGTGTGCAAGGGTTAGGCATTTTTTTTTAGCACCATGCCAAGTTTGAATAAAAAAAAAACAATGAGTTTCAGTCGAGTTCAGGTAATATAGAACAACATTTGTATTACTAATAGTTCATGTAGAATTTCTGTAATATAGGATGGATAATTAAACCATGAGCATGAACAATTTTTAAGTTTTTTTTTTTTTTAAGTCCCGATTTTGAACTGAATTTATTATGTGTTCTTTAAATTGAAAAATGACACCTAGACACAGGAATCAGACCCGGGACCTTTGGCTTAGTATGCCAATACTTTAACCAATGAGCTATCCAGGACTCGTCCCGCGACAAGCGGCCATTCTTCACTCATATTTTAAGGTAGCGTTTGTGATGGACGTATGGAAATCATCCGCTACAAATAGGTGATCAATTAAGATCAATAACGATCGGATAACGTAGCCACCTGCGTCCAAGTGTCATTTTTAAATTTAAAAAATATGATATTTAGATGCGGCTATAACCGTAATTAAGAAATATATTAGCCCAGATATTTAATATAGCCCATTTATTATATATATTCAGAAGAAGCTAATACATTTTTAAGGTTGGATGGAGTAAGGCTGAGAAAAGTATAGAATGTAAAATGTCTTGGAAGCATGATTGAGGAGAAAGGTGGAAGAAGAGAGGATCTAATAAGAAGAGGAAAGCAGGGAGCGTTGTTCTATAGGTGTGTAAGAGAACTGCTGTGGAGAAGAGAAGTGCCCTCTAAATGTAAGGAAGTGTTGTACAGGGCGTACTTTGTACCCATTGTCACATATGAAGCAGAAACATAGACAGTGAATGTAAGAGATAAGAGGAAAGCGATGGGCATGGGAATGAAATTAGTGAGGAACTTGTTAGCTGTCACGAGGAGAAACAAGATTAGAAATGAAGCTATCTGTGAAGAGTTGGGGTGCAAAGAGTACAAGAGATAGTAGAGAGATGGGAGGAGCAGATAACAGAAAGTGTGCAAGTGAGAGGAAGATGGAGGCATTTTACTAAACTGACTCAGCCACAGGCTGTTGATGATGATTATTATTTGGAAGGAAAAAAGTAAGGAAAGGTAGAAAGAAATCATATAAAAAAGAAGAGGCAGCGGGCCACAAGTTTGCCTTAGACCAATCAGCTACCACTACAGGTTATCGAGACAAAACAAGCTGCCAACTTCTTTCACCTTGTGTCTGTGGATGAAATCCCTGTGGCTGGCCGTCAGGTGTTTGGTATGCCTGATTAGGAATAGGCTGGGGCTGCGATGTCACGGCTTGACCCTGTTGTTGTTGTTGATAGGCTTGTTGCTGTTGTTGGAGAACTGACTGAGAGGGATGGGCCCCCATGTCGAACCGTGAAGTGACCTGTGGTGAGGCAGAGCTACCCATACTGTCGGGTTGCTCTGAAGTCACTACAACTGTAAATATGAGCCCAAGATGGTTAGGTGTGCCGTGACTTGCCTAGAACTCAAACGTGAAGTTATGCATCAAGGATAGTTGTGACACATCATCGTCATCGTCATCACCATCTGTTTCCAGCTTGTGGCCGGGTCAGTTTATTAAAATGCCTCTATCTTCCTCTATCCTTCCACCATGCTTCCTCCTCTAATTTTTTCCATTCTTCTCCTCTCACTTGAACACTTTCTGTTATCTGCTCCTCCGATCTCTTTCTTGACCTCCCTTGTGGTCTTTATTCTACATACTTCATTTCCATAATTCTCTTTGGCATCCTCTCCTTCCCCATCCTCATTACATGTCCATACCATCTCGGTCTTGCTTCCTCTACTATCTCATTCTGTATGAGTAAAGTCTCGCTCAACCACCCACAGATTTTTATTTCTATTTAACTAATCTATTTTAGAAATGACCATATGTGAGTTACAGTTAGCTAACTAATGTGAACACAATGAATATTTTTACATCCATTACGGTTACTGCCATATATTTTCCATTGCCAGCTTGCTAGGCCTTATAATCTGATTTAAGATAAGGATAGGCACAACATCCAGCCCCCAGCCGTTAATTTATCACTATGAAAGGGGGAAACCCACAGTCCACCAATGATACATTTTTGGATACATTTTGAAAATAAATTATATCCGGGTAGTACACAAACAAAAAAGATTTAATACCAATGATATAGTGTATTATAAATAAATTCATGTAAGAATCCGACACCATATCTCAGTCGGTAGTGTGTCTGTCTACTGAACTAGGGGTCCCGGGTCCGATTCCTGGCATGGCCGAAAAAATTATTATCATCGGTGAAATGTGGGTTTACCCTTTCACAGCGATGAATTAACAGCCAGGGGACTGGATGTTGTGCTTGGCCTAGTTTTAAGTTAGATTATAAGACATATGAAGCTAGCCGGTAGTGGAGAATATATGGCTTGAATAAAAAACTGAGATAATAGTAAGAACTACATATCTACCATCTGCCTGTTGTGGCTGAGTAACGACCTCCTTGTTTCCCCCCTGTCCTCCTTCTACCACTCCTCTTCTCCCCTCCTGCAACGGATCAAACTCCTTCGAGTTCACAGCATCTCGCTCCGTCGAGTCGTCTGCAACCAACAAAAAAACAACGGTCAATCCCATGGCCCTCCCCCCATTAGTTCAGGGAGATAACCGAGGCTCAAATCCCCCAACCCTTCCCAGCCCATCATTTCTTGCCGTGTTGAAGGTGGCAGCCCTGGTCTAATGGAGCTTGGCCCAGGCTTTGTGTAATCAGTTTCAGTCATGCCAACACAGATATAACTAGCTAGAGAGTAGTAGTTTCACAGTGGTTGGTGGAATCTTTTATTAGATGATAAAAAAAAGGGGTGAGATTTAATTATACATAACATCAAAGAGATCATAATTTCTAATGTCAAAATTATTTACAATTATATGAAAAAGAAATTAAAATAAAAAGCCATAATCAAGATTTTTTGTTTTTGTCGTTGCAGAGATCCAATAACACAACTTGAATTCCCACTGTATCCTGCTTGATTAGGAGGAGTTCTGGAGATAACAGAACCCATCAATTTTAGCCGAGTCTGGCCTAATTTATTTTATTTTTTCTGTAATAATAGTTATAACTATTCCCTGGCTTAGTTCTTTCACTGGAGTAAATGGTTAACTTGGGCCTTTTTAGTCTCCGGTTTATTTGTAATGAAAAATATTAATGATTTGTTGTGTTTTTCTTAGCACCACATCTTACTACTCGTTTGGGTTACTAATTACACTAATTTGTTAGGAATTAAGAAGGTTTAGTTTAGAAGACATGCACCTGCATTTGTGTGAAGCGAAGAAAGTGGAAAACCATTTAAGAAAAAAAAAGTGCACCCGACCGGGATTGAACCCCAATCTTCCTTATATCAGCAGATTAATCCAACACAAGAGTAGTGCGTTAGACCATGTGACCACCGAAGCAGGTTTGTTGTGTGTTATTAATGGAAAGCTGATAATGTTTTTATGTTGGAAGTGTGAAAAATAGTAAAATAAATAGTTGAACTTGACGACTGTTGGTGGAAAGGAAGCTTGTTATCGATGTAAAATACAACAAGGTTTTTACCACGCCATTTAAGACAAGTGAGCGGGGAGGTGCAAGGTATGGAACACTACTGGATGGAAAACTTTTTTTCACAAGATTTTCAAAAATTGAAATAGAAAAAACATTTCAGTAATAATCAATCATAATAATGTTTAAATCAACATATTATGAACAGGAAATGAAAAAATTGATTTGATTCAATTTGAGGTTCTCAGGTAGAGTTTTGAAAATGCATTAGTAAAAATAGGGTTGGGCGTGCTTTAAATAAACCCTTCAATTCTCTTCCTATCTGGAATATAATGTTCACTCGATACTAACTTCTATATCTTATTTAATTATTCCTCCTACTCAGATTTCTCAACCTCATTCTATGCAAATGCCAATTTATTTCCTTAAAAGCTACCCATTCTGTTCCGTTATTCAAAGTCAGATAGTTATAGCCAATAGGAACACAATCATAATTAATGGGGAAATATAAGAAAGTGGAGATTATCTGATTGATTCAAGAGACCACCAACTGAAAGAGAAGACCACTACTCTGCCGAGCCTGGGCAGCTCCACAACCAGCAGCATACCTTTGAACGCATCACGCTGCCACGGTGGATCAGAGCGGGTGTTCCACCGGCGCTTACGGATTGAGAGCCGATCTCTGCGGTCTTTGTCATGCGACCTGTCTCGACCTCTTGACCTCTCCCTGTCCTTCATGCTGGACCTCTCGCGGTCATGAGAAGACTTTCCTCGATCCCTCTCTTTCGACTTTGTCTTGTATTCATTCTTGGTGTCTTCCTCTGATATTTCCAAGGGCTCTGTTCTTGTTACTTCTGTTGGTTGAAAAGTGGGATTTGGTCACAATGAAACTTTATATATCATACCGGCTTGTGATATAAACCAAACAAAATTTGGATATTGTGTGTAAAGAGATCTGCTCTGGAAAAGATAAGTGGCCTCCAAGTGCAAGGAAGTGTTATAAAGAGCGTAATTTGTACCCATTATCACATATTCAGCAGAAACATGGACAATGACTGTAAGAGAGAGACTAGGAAAGTGGGGAACATGGGAATGAAGTTTGTGAGGAGAATCTAGCTGTCATGAGGAGAAACAAGATTAGGAATGAAGTTATCAGGGAAAGAGTAGGGGTACAGGGAGTACATGAGATAGTAGAGGAAGGAAGACTGAGATGGTATGGTATGGGCACGTAATGAGGATGGAAAAAGAGAGAATACCAAAGAAAATGATGGATATTAAGTATGTAAGAAAGACACCACAAGGGAAACCAAGGAAGAAATGGGAAGAACAGATAGCAGCAAGTGTGCACGTAAGTGGAGGAGAGTAAAAGAGTGCAGGAGGAAGAAAGGTGAAAGGTGAAAGGATAGAGGAAGATGGAGGCATTTTACTAAACGGATCTGGCCACAAGCTGGAAACCGTTGATGATGACTATCGCTGGGCTATTATAAACAAACCACTTGCATTCGATTGACTTTACTGAATGGTGAATGAATTGCAAATAGATATACTCATATTTATTACATTTTTTTAAGGATTGTTTGAATTACTAAGCAATAAACACAGCTTGACCTATAATGTTATTATATAAGTTTAGTAGGTGTATTTAAGAGTTTGATAGGTGTCTAGAGAAGACTTGGACATAACTTTAGCTACTTCTAAATTCCATAGTAATAAGTAGATAGTATCAATAGTCTAAGTTAGTATACTGGTATGTTATTTTAAAATTATGCATGTAAATAAGCTTGTTTTTTTTCCCAATAAATATTGCAACATCAAAATATGGAAGGACTAAATATTTTGTTAAAAAGGGAAAAAAAAACACGCACACACACACACACACACACACACACACACACACACATATATATATATATATATAAAAAAAACACTACTTCCTATAAGAGGAAACCAAAAAAACACAAACGAGAGAAAAAGGAAACATTCAAACTTAACGTCCTTTTTTGTGTTTGTCTTTTAAGTTTTTTTAATTCCTTTTACATGTTCCCAAGTGTTCTATTTTTCTTTACCAATTTCCTTTTTATCCCTTTTGTGTGTGTTTTTTTTTAAGTTTTTTTAGGAAGTTACATTTTGTGTGTTTCACACTCCTCCCTGATGAGTTCGGATAGAATGAAACCTAGGTCGGGGGATTGGGTGGTAACTATCAATTTTCTTTGAAAGGCAACCATTGCCTCTTTGTCCAATGGTAGCAATGTTAAGTGTGAACTGTGTTATTCTTTTCATTGTAAAAGCCATATTGGGTTCGTTCCTTTTATGATGTTGTTTCTATCCACCTTTCCTGTACCTATGGTTCTCTTCTCACCCACTCTTCTTACTACTTCTTTGATTCATCACCCTGTCTGTACTCCTCATCTTCTTTAGTCTTCTCCTGCACTACATTTCAAAGTTTTCCAACTATTTTAACTGACGTCAATTTTTTTTTTTTCAACATTCAAACTTTGATTTGGCTTCAGGACTATCTCTTATTGTTCAATTCTACTTTGATTCAAATAGAAACATGGTCTTGGTACGCCACTACAAGACGCTAATGGAAATTGTGCAAACTGATTAAAGTTTCTTCACGTTCCTGTCCTAATGGTTGTGACAACACTCTCCAGGTGTTTTTGACTTAAATCCCCCAATCAGCTTTGACAAAGCCAGTTTTTGTTCAATGTACAAAATGATGAGGTGGTCGAGACGTTGTTGGGTCATTATGTTTTAGTTAGTTTTTTACAGGATCCAAAACAAAGCTAGCTGTACATTAATTTTTACTAGATACAGAATATTCTAAATTACTCAATTTGACATTTAATGTATAATAGATAATAAAATCTGTATTTTTAAAACTCAAAAGAACTTATCATGTGATAAAGTTAAAATTCAAAGACAATTTTATAGATATCAAGGTATAGCTGGGCCCACCCAGCACAATCTCTGTCACCCCTACAATTAGCAGCGAGTGTGATTGGAAAAGGTGTAAAGGCTTTCTGATGCTGTTGTTAATGAGACTTTCTACCATAGTGGAGATGCTGCATTTTGGACTACAGCTAGAGGCGAGATAAAAGAACGATGTTTAGATTTGATTTACAATCTTAAAGAGAAATAAATGTTAGAAAGCAGAAAAACAAATCAGCAGAATTTGGATTAATTTTTATTCTTATCACAGCTCTGGCTCAGAAATACTCTATACTGCCTGTGATGTGTGTACAGTTACTAGTTAAGTGAACAGGTTTATCGGACTTATGACGCATGCACAACTGCCAATGGAGTAGACATGTTAAACAAAAATTTGCATACAATGTTACTTACACAAACTTGCTGCAACACAAAACCCACCCGAGGACGTAACCTCAATCAAGATTCAGTCATGTTAGTTCAATAAATATTAAATGTCCAGTATTTGAAGCAATTTTTTTTATTTGTTCTTAAAATGTAAAGTTGATAAAAAAAACAAATAAGATGCCACACAGTGAGTAGAAGACTGACATTAGCTTTGTATAAAAACCATTTATATTTCTATCAAGTCCTAATGCTTCAAGCACTTTCCTGGATTTTTCTCCCGCAAAGCTCAAAATTCAAGCAAAATTCCCAGTTTTCCTAATCAATGATCACCCTGAAAACGGAGCGAGGTAATTATGTTCAGAAAGATGTCACTGTGGTTCATATTGTCTGAATTGTTAGTTGCAAGATTGAAGGTTTAACTCCCTTCAGATGGGTTCCGATCCCGATTCATCAGTGAGTACGATTCAATGACAACACTGAATTCACACATCCATCACAGACTCTGCCCTAAAACTATGAGTGAAGAATGGCCCTGAGCATGGGACAATCCCTGCATAGCACAGTGGTAGAGCATTTCCGCGCCATGCAAAAATCAATATTACCCAGTTCGATTCCTGTGCCAAGTCATCTTTTTTTAAACTATATTTAATTTTATTGAAAGCAAGTTAGAGCTCACGTTTGGTGTCGGCAGGCGCAGTGGAGCTGGTGACCTCTGTGGTCCGTGGTTCCAGGGTGTCCAGAAGGTGGTTCACTTGGTCTCGGATGTGTTGGAGCTCTTTTCGAATCCGAGACACCTGCGCTGACGTCGCACCCACATTCCGTTGTGCCCCCTCTCCGCCCACCAGGATCTGAAGCTTCAAGATGCGGCTGTACTGCACTGCGAAAGCCAAGTCTGAGCTGTCGAAGATTGTGATCAAGTCTCCATCTGAAGGAAGAAACAATGCATGTAAAAATATAAGTTGATATTTTAAAATAGCAATGTATAGATTGCAGGTGAATGATTACTATGCCCTGGAAAAAAATATCTATTTTTATTTTATTCTTTAAGTTACCTACCAAAGAGATCATGTTTGTTTGATGTGGCTAAGCCAGTTTGCTAAAATGCCTCCATCTTCCTCTATCCTTGCTCCTTTATTCTTCTCTTCTCACTCACACACTTGCTGCTATCTACTCCTACCATCTCTTTCTTGAACTTCCTTGTGGTATTTTTCCCTACATACTTTTCCTTTTCCATCTTCATTACATGACCATGCCACCTCACCCTTGCTTTCTCTACTAATGTAGCATATACCCTGTACCACAATTCTTGCCCAGACAACTTAATTCCTAATCCTATTTATCCCTGTGGCCATTAGCATGATCCTCAAAAGCTTAATTCCCATATGCAATTATTTTCAGATGGTTATCATCAACATCACTATTGTGCGTATAGCCCGAACGGGTAGTAAGACGCGGTGCTAATAATAATAACATCACTATTACTAGGTGTTCTGTCTTATGACAGGTCCATTCCTTTTGTCAGTGAACTTATAGACCGCCAATGCGTTCTGTCCTCTGCCCCCTCTTTCAGCACTCAGAATTTTCTTCTTTCCTTCAAGTCACCCTATATTTGAATCCTCCTCCTTCCTAAGCTCCATTTTCCTCCACCCTTTCTTTCCATGACGTCGTACACACCAAATTATATTTAAAGAAATACTTACAATGTAGCTCATACATCACATTTACATTTTATAGACAAAGTTAGAACTAGGAAAAATTAAAGCAGATCATATTATATAATAATTCCAGGCTCTCAGTAGGTCTTGTTTATTTTGGAAACTACAAAATTTCTTAAAAGGTTTTTTTTTTGTGTGTAAGAATCGATGAGTTGAACTTAAGTATTGTAATGGTTGTCTACCTGCTAACCCTCCCCCTCCCTTAAAACTTCATCCCAAGACTTTCAAGTCACTCCTCCGCTGACAAAGATAGGTTTTTTGGTTCTCAACAGAACAGTACCATCTACTTTCAATTTTTCCTCAGTGACACAAACGCTATCATACAGATATTTCTCAACGTTAGCTCTGTTCAAATACCATTAAAGGTGCCGCTTACGTAAGCGTGAAATTGCCGCACAAACATTCAGTTCCAACACAACATTTAATTCTACAAAGAGTTTTTTTCTTCAAATTATGGTCCGCGCCAAAATCAATTTGAAATATTCCAACAGTTACTTTTTAATCATATTTGTGGAGTTATGAAAGTAGGCTTAGTAAAATAAAGGGTTTTAGATTTAAACTTCCTCTAACAAATACAAAACATTCTTTGATATGTCCAAAGAATAGAATTTTAGTGATGTGAAAACTAGTGGCGAGCTTTCCTCTTTACCTTGAGATTATAAATTTTGTAGTTTTCTTTCCCCTCTTTCTTAATGATATGACAAAGGATGACTGCAAGTGAAGAACAAGAGGGTAGTCTAAGCTTAGACATACTAAACTAGTAGTTTCAAAAAAACTGCACAGACAATTTTTTTTAAGCTGTGTGGCCCGAGAGCAATTGATAATTTCTCGCTGACCGGGCTGGCCGCCTTAAATATTATCAGTTCCGATTTAACTCCCTGCTCAAAACTCAAAATAGTTAAAATGGTTGACATGGCTTGAGTAGGCATAATTTATTGTTTTGCGTAGCTATTCAACCCAAAACTGATAAAACGATCATTTTAGTTTATTTAGAAATAAAAGTGAATAATGCTTGTACCCTCATCTTTGTATTTTATGGTGATCTCATCGGAACTGCTCAGTCTTCCGCGGAACACACGTTGCATCATTAGCACCAGTTCATCATAAGTTATGGCTTCGTTGTGAATGGGTATCCGCCGGACATCATCCCCTAGTTGGACCTGTTGATAACACATACATTCCTAATCACGCCGTTCCCTTACGGGGTAGGCAAGAAACTGTGCATATATCTCAAAAAACAACTCCGTACTTAATACATCCTCTCTAACTTTCTCCACACTTCCCTGTCCTTGCATTCTCCCTTCCCTTCAACATCCATAGTCATACATGCTCTTTTATTCTTGAAACTTCTGTTGCTCTTTTTTCACACATTCGTCTACAATAATCAATCATAGAACTAAAACAATTTGAATAAAATGTTGAAAATAATTTAATTTTCCCATGTATTAATTTTAACCTTTTAAGCTCAAAATGTAAGTTTGTTTAGGCAATTGTTTGTATCTTACAACCTTATTTTGAAATAACAAACAACAATTTAAATATTGTGAGTCAGCTGAACATCTACTAACGAGTTTCAACACTAAAAGAAGATGGCCTTTGGTACCATTCATGATTTTGTGTTTAATAATTTGAACAAGTCTAATTATGATGAAGGTAGTTAAAATAAATTGTAATGGCAATGAAAAATTATCGCATAATTTAATGGGTGAAACTGTCAGTGCAGCCAATATGAGGCTGTTTGTTATTTACCAAATATTTGGAATCACATGTTTTACTATGACAAGAAACACATTAAATTGTTTCAAATTTTGGTATCCATATACCTTGAAGCACAACTTCTAGCGCTTGTAAGAGACTACTTTGAATAACTTAACCTAAGAGCCAACATTTATGCGCACACGCGTTACAATACTGACCTTAATGATCAACTTTCCACTTAGGTCCAATTGCTGATACTGCCCCTGTCCCTCTTTATAGGAATTGTTCATGGTAACAAGATCTGGGATAAAAACAAGTTTAATATTATATCAGGGCCGTGAAGTCGGCCGTGGAGTTGAAGTCTTTTAAAATGTACAGACTCTTGATTCCGGCTGCAAAATAGAAACTTTAACGATATTTTACACCTTTTTATTATTTAGGACTAATATTTGTAATTTGGATTAACAAATTTATTCAAATATAAATTCACAATATCAAAGAAGCTTTCCATAAAATCATCTGTGTTGGAGCATTTTACTGCAGTAAATTTGTTATTATAATATACTTTAGACATTTATGGAGGAGTCAGAGTTGGAGCCAGACGTAGAAAAATAGAGGAGTCGGAGTTGAAGGCTTAGCGTACCGACTAAACAGCCCTGGTTAAGATACAGTAAACAAGATTTCGTTAGGACTAACTTATGGAAATTATTAAACATGTTTCATATTTATGACACCAAGATATAATCGGACAAAGATGAGCTCTGGTTGTAAGGGGGTATTCTGTTGTTTGGATAATTATTGGAGTGCTCCACTAGCTCCTTATAAAATGTATATGTTTATTTTTCCCTGCGCCTAACTACTTGTTTGGGTTAAACATACAGTACACATTTATTAATTAAGCTAGTGTTTTAGGGATGCAGAAGGTTATAATATTTTAACCTCAATCTCCCCATCATCGGTAGTACAGTCTATTGATAGTGAGACACCTTAGATCATGCGGCCACCGAAGCTTGTTTGAAAAGTTTATTCTTTTGCAAAAGAGTAGTAAGTGGTTGTGTATAAATGCAATGGCTTGATAAGGGAGACATATGTTAAAAATAAATATTACTTAGGTAAATTTAAGTAGAAGTTATTAGATAATATGTTTTTAATTCTTTGCAAGCTAAGAGTTGCAAGTTAGGATTATTATTCATTCAATTCTACAGTCTAATTTCAAAGGAAATCACTAAAATAAATTGAAAAATAATCCCAATAACACACACTAAACTTCATCCTACATATAGTAAAGCGAAATTAGAAATGGTTCTTATTGATGGCTGGATTTCTGTCAAATTATTAGAAATGAAATGTTTTCTAGCTCGTACCATTCACAAAAAATTAAATATAAATAAAATTAACTATTGCATGGATGTTTATATGAATAATTGTGGTATATTTTAAAGTTCCTAAGTTAAAATACGTATGATTAAATAAAATTTTGACCACACATCATTCTTTAGTATGATTCGTATAGCACATAACTTAACTGATATTCCAAAATATAAAAACGAGAATACTGACCAAAACTTCATATATAAATGCCTCAAACCTCAACTGTAAAAAAAACTATTTTATAATATAGTAGTTAAAGGCTTATATTTTCCATTTCTACCAAAATTACATAATAGAAATGAATTTAATTTGTTGCCAACATATAAAAAAACATTACACTAATTGTCAGATGGATGGCAAAAACAAATCAAGCTAAGAAAAAAAGTTTTTTAAATAAGGGATTCTTCTCATGATCAAATACCTTCTTAGCCCACATATATTTATTTAACAGCAGCCAACGAATAACACATAGCTTACAGTAGAATTCTGACACGTGGGAAGGTCTTGAACATACATATATATTTTTGTTGTAAATATATAGCGTTAACTGAAAATTAACGTGCATCGAAATGGTGTTTATACTTTAATTAAGCTTCTATCCAAACACTGAGATGATTACAAAGACTAAAAGTTAATACAAGTATTCAAATTTTACAATCTTGTAAATTCTCGTACATACCTCACATCAAGGTCAGACAGTAAGTCAGTTTAATTACCAAAGTTAAACTTATAAACCAACTTAGACTGAATTTGCTTTTATTGAAATGGTTGCTGGACTAAAGAATTTTTACAAGAATGACTTTTACATTTTACATCAAAGCCAGTCATATTTCCTACTATATTTATTGTTTAAATTAAACCCATCTTGTCAAAATTCAATACATAAAAGTGACAAAAAAATGGAAGGTTTTCACTGATAAAGAAGACGTCGTGACTAGTTTTAACTTTTCTGTGACCCAGCATTACAAAAATCATTGAAAAATCAAAGTTTGTTAGAATAAACACACAATATTTATGGAACAGTGACCCTATAGTAAATCTCCATGATTATTTAATACGGAGAAACTTCGAACTGGGTCTATTATTTGGTCTCCACAATACAAAAAGTGGATACTCCCTTTTACTTGAAAAAGTACAAAAATATTGGTTAACTCATTTTTTTTTATAATATTATAGGTAGGTACTGTTTATTGCTCAAAACTAGATAACCAGAGAATTTATTTTGATATTAACAATTAACATTCTTCACAGACATATAAATGTACAAATAGACTGTGTTTACCTACAAACATTTTCAAATAGCAAAGGAGAGTACAAAAAGAGCAATGTTAAGAACGTGTGGGATCGTGGGGGTTGGGGGGAAGGAGGAGGAGCGGGAGGAGGCTCCCATTTTTTTAAATTTGGGGTGATAGGACACTGAATTTTTAAATTTATTTATTTGCAAGGCCGTAGCCAGACAATAACTTCAGAGGGGGTTGGGTGGGCACATCCCCCAGTTACCGAAAGCTAGAAATAATTATAATTGATAAACAGTTCTAGAAACTATCTGGAAAATATATGGCAACATCACCCCCTAACTGCTGAAGGTTAGAATTTTTTTTAACTATTACACACCTCGGAAAGTTATCTGGAATTTATTTTATAGTAACATAACCCCCTAGCTGCCGAAGTCTTGGAAAATTCTAAATATTAAACACCTCTAAAAGCTATCTGAAGTCTATTTTTACAGCACCAAAACCACCTAACTGCCGAAGGCTGGGAAAATTTGTAAATATTAAACACCTCTAGAAGCTATCTTAAGTGTTTTTATGGCCATTTTGTTCATAAAATTTTGGGGGTGGTTTGAGGCCCCAAAACTCCCTCCTGGTGACGGCCTTGTTTATTTGTTCATACAGTATTATTAAAGCCACAAGGCTTTTTCAGTGCAACTCGAATTATTATTTCTTTCAATTTTCCTGCATCTGACCTAATTAAACAATTGAGCTTATATATATTTATTTAGATTTGCAAATATTGTTCAAATCATGTATTTTGGAATTAAAAATTTAACCAACTTCATTACAGTGATTTCCAACATTTTGTTTTTTATGACCACAACTTTTTTCTCTACGGCCACTGCGACCCTTTGATAACTTAAAAGCGTTCAAATCCTAGTTTTTAAGTTTTTTCACTATATATTACTTCCATCCCGGACTATCTAGAGTTAGCTACAACAGTGGGATGGATAAGATTTAGAGGAAATGTACACTTATTTGCTTGGAGGGATATTAGAATAAACTACCTTTGACCAGAATTAAAATCCTTACTTCACCTTCACCAACAAACCAAACGAAAAGAGCGTGACATTAAACCCGCATGTCCACTAATGCTTGTCTTAATTATTATAAATTGCTTATAGTAATGATTTTATGGCACTAATATGTAGTAAAATAGAATCAACAAGCCCGGGGTTGGGGGATGATTTTATATTATGCTAGCAGCATTACAAGGCTGCCACAGTAAACAAGTCAGCAAGAAGCATATCAGAATGGAATAGCCAAAAGGAACCTAAGCAGTAACTAGGTGTGACCCCCAAGTTGGAAACCGCTGATTTATTATAACACAGTATGAAGCAATATTTAACTCGTAGGCTCCAAGAAATGTTAAACTCACTCGCCACTTTATCAAAAAATTAGAACTTTGTCCATGTTTATTTAAAAACATTTTCAACTGTAAAATAAAGCAATAAAAAAATTGAATTTATCGTCATTTCTGCAGTATTTTGATACCTGTCTACCAATGTCCTGCTCATTAACTTCATGGAAGTTGCCCTAAAATGTTGATACTGGATACGCGAATAAATTATTCAAAACATATTGTAATTTAGTGCGTGAGGGTAAAGGGGCTTCCCCTGACATTTTATTAAATGTCTTATGGCAAATTTGAAATCAGCTAGCTAAACAACATGGTTATACTAAATTTCATGCAAATCGAGCACTAAATAACGAATTTAAAAATGTTTCCCATATTTGAAAATGTTAAAGAGTATCTACAAAAAAACAACTTAATTTTTTGTTTAATATAGTCTACTTAATCAAATGAAAAATTAAAATAATTGTAACAATGTAAATCAGCCCTATTATTAGTCAGTTTCCCTCATTGTTGCTTTGAGCCTATTTAAATTGCTTTCATTAAAACCTATTTTAATAAACAATGACATAAGATACATCAGTTCAATTCAAACTAGTATGAATACTTGCTAGAAAAATTAGTGTGTATTTCAAAAGTCATACATTAACACTAACCGTAATGTAATATCCTCATTTCATCAGTCAGAGCTTCTGATGAGAAAATAATATAATGTTGCGTGACATTCACTGCATTTATTCCTTCAAAATTTAATAAAGCTCTAATTAAAGCATTGGCTGTACAACATATGATAATTTGAATCATAAAACTATGACAGTCTAGCAGCCACGAAATTCACAACTAGAAACACTAAACCATGAAAAAAACATTAACTGACAATGCTGCCACTTCAAGAATTGCTGGCTGAGTGACATTTTGATACTGGGCAGCTCATGTTTCTTACGAACCGTTTTCATACTGTATTCAGTATACACTCACTGGCCGTTGTCTCTGCATACTGTCAACAGTGCTACTAGACTGCTCGATTGACTAAGCTTTCTACAATATACTAAACAAAGAATCTCCTTTAATTGTTTGACAATTTTTGAAGCTGGGATTCTTCGTAGAGTAGGGATCAACAGTTAGGAAATTTAAAATTTTTCTGTACATGTCTGATGTTAAGGGCTTTTATAATAGAAAGTAATGGGGTACAGAATAAGCTTAGAATTTCCCAATTCCATACCTTAAATCTCACAAAATTCCCAACTTTCAAGCTTTTAACCCACATTGGTGGGGGACTCCTCAGCCCTCCGGCACGTTGCGACGCCCCTGTACCTACTACTTACTGTCCTTGAAACTTACTAGAACACTAATCCATTCTTCTGTTATTATAAATCTACTAATTACTTGTACATTCCCCTTTTTATCGCATGTCTCTAACATATTTAATGAGCAACCGTGACATGACTCTAGACCTATTTGATAGAACGGTCTATCTTAAAAAATAACCTCATTAAATTTCTTTTATTTTTATATGATTTATCTAAGATTAAAATGACATCTAACTCTAAAATTAACTTACAATTGTTAAATGAGTGTGTAGTTATATATGTCGCTATTTTTATACTCTTTTTTTAATATAACTTTGCTACTTTTTAAATTTCTAATTTACTATGGTACCTACTATGCTCGCACATTTAAAAATAGAATATGTTTAGTCTTTAGCAACTACTTAGGATTGTGTATTGTGAATGTTGTTAATCTTTTTTCAAAGGTATTAGCATGCTGACTATCATTTCCTCTCTTAGTTTTAGACTAATTTTTACGAAATTGAAATGTAAATCTATTTTTTAAACGAACCAACTTGTTGACATTGCATATTTTTTATTAATTATTTTAATTTCTGTCCTTTCTCTTGATTTAGAGGTCATCATTCCCAACTATTAATCTATAGGTCCTGAGTTTGATTCCCAGAGATACATTAAGTATTTTTTTCTGAAGAATAATAATTTTTTCTATCGATGTCATTGTCTAGTTGGTTAGGTTTAAGCTAGCTTTAAGACTTTAACTGGCACACATAAACCTCCTCATTATCATCACACAAGCTCACTGGGCTTAAGTAACCGCACCTACATGGTGTTTCAACCTCAAAAGACGATAACGTATCTGCCCCTGCCAGTGTGAAACCATGAATGTCTAAGTGACTATCTTCCTGTCTGTTTTTTCCCCTTAATTCTTATGTTATTTATTAAACTGTACTGTAAAATACTGTTTGGACTCAAACAATCAGCCCGACTATGCTTTTATCAAGCACAAACTTTTCTCACTAAATAAATACTGTAAATAATAATAATAAAATATCTTTAAGTTTGTTGTAGTTCCTCCAATAGAAATTATAATAAATAACCCTCTCGCTTGTTTAAAAATAATATGATGATTACCTAACTCTTTAATAATAAATTATAGTCTTTTACAGAAAAAACTATTATCTTTAAAATATTTTATTTTCAAATTCAATAATAAAACCATACTAAAACAACGTTTTTTCTATCTATCTTAAATATTAACCTTCTTAAATTCCATTATAGTTCTGGCTTGAGAAATGTATGTTTCCCGCAAGATAACCAACTGTACCATCTAGATACTACTTTTAATATTATTTCACCGCGTTTTATACAATCCAATTTTAGGATATTTTCTAAAGTAATATCCTATGGGCCTACTATAAAGTAACACATTTTGTATTAACTATTTTTTTATAGGTGGGTTTATCAATATATTGTCAGAAAGTATTATTCTACCAGTTTAAATACAATCCATTTCAGGTCCATAGTTTAGCTAGAGACTCTAGAGTTGGCGACACTGGTCTCGTAAATTCTCGTTCATCTCAACGTGAAACTAACGTTAAATGTTCGATTTTGTAAGTTAATTATTTGAGTGTAAAAAGTGTTAAAAAATTTATTCAGTGAAGATATGTTGATTATTTAAACAAAAAATACAATTTCGAGCTTACAATATGACACTTGATTTGATTGGGGAAACGGGACTGGATTTAGGGGGTCTTATAAATTTCGAAGAATTCTCCTACTGCGAGCAATGTTCAAGAAGGAAGCGGGTAAGTTAACATGCCGGCTAGTTTTTTATTGGCTTAATGTTAATAAAACTATGCCATTATCAATAAACTCATAAAGTTTGATGATATTTATATATATTTTGCATAATCAAGTTGCCATCCCCCTACGTATCAGTTTTCTCAAAAAGAATTGGGTCTAATAATAAAGAGACTAACCTGACTTAACCACTACCATGTAGGTTATGTAAGAAATGTAAAGAGAATATATAGATGGATAGTTCATAAATTCATAAAGCTTATTGCCGCACTTAAAAAAAATTATGCCACATATCCCTATCTTGAACTAGTACAACCCAGTACATCTCATTACACCCTATCCCTATATTGAGATAGTTCTATCCAGTCCACCCCATTATGGCTCGTATACATGGCCTGTATCCGAATAGTCTAGTACACTTGACTTGATGCATACTTGATGCAGTCTTGATAATTTTACACTTCTCGCGGTTTTCATAGTGAAGACTGCATCAAACTATTCGAACGGCAACACACTTGGGCCCACAGTGCTGCTTCCTACCGAATAATTTGTCTAAGTCGGTGCTCAACAGATGAAACGATAATACTAAAACAATTGCCAGTCAAACACAGCACCAACGCTGCATGGCTCGTAGCTTTCGTATCCATGGTTACCAAGACCTCGAGAAAACTGCATTGGTCTAGTCCGCGACTATTCAGACAGATCTACACTTGGTCACGTGATTGCCAATGCAACTATCAACGCCACGAGCCAACGCGACGTCGCATAAGTTGACTATTCGGATACAGCCATAGAGTCATAATATTTACTAACTACATTGAATGTCGCAATCACAATAGTAAGTTGCGTTGTCGGAAGCAGATGAACGTTGTCCATCTCTTGCGTTGCGACACGTTGCGTTCAGCCAATCAAAAACAAATATGGTTGCAATACTGAAATCAGGAAAAGTTAATATTTATTTAATCTAGGATAATAGCTTACGTCATGGAAATCTATATAAATACATACTGCATTTTTAAAATTAGAAACAATTGTTGAGTAAAGATTTATATATTGTAATTATTTGAAAGTATTAATTTAATGACTTTGCTTATGAATTCATTGTTCATGCTGGTGTATGTATGCTCTTTGCCTTGGTTTTTTCTGACTTTGGATCGTTAAACACGGGCATAAAGTAGAAATTTGATGAAAACTTATTGAGTCTGTCAGTATTTATCCTCTATTTTACGAAAGAAAATAATCGTCAGACTGAAAACAATTCTACCTACATAGACTTATATAGTTGTATAAACTGTAACAGTGTGGTATATTTATTATTTTTTGACTGCTTATGTTTTTCTTAATTCCTATTGGTTGAAATTACTTGCTATGACATTTCATTGTAGACAGTACATTTTGTAGTAAGAAACTACAATACGACACGGCAAACGATACTACTTCGAATCCTGACGAGCGGTTATGACTATATGTAGACCAGCCTTAACACCCTATCTCTTTAGGTCTATGCTATAGTGCCAACTAAGGGTGGCTTTATTTTATTTTTTATCTCTAATTATGAAAAATTTAATGTTTTAGCACCTATACACACATCAAATGCAAGTTTGCGATTTTAACAAATCAAATGTGAAATAATTATAAATCTTTATAAAAAAATTCTTAGAAAAAACACCCAGGCCCTAATTCCTATTTTAAAGGAAGGCTGACCTTTTCTGTCAAATCCTCCAATCTTTTTATTCATTCACATATGATAGGAGATTAAGCTCTAGATTTTTCACACATGGAAGGTTTGATTAAGCTTTGTAGGGTTTTTCACACATGTAAGGTTAGATTAAGCTTTGTAGGGTTTTTCACACATGGAAGGTTGGATTAAGCTTTGTAGCATTTTTCACACATGGAAGGTTAGTTTAAGCTCGGTAGTTTAAAAATTTTTTTAGCCTATATTGTTAAAAAAATCACACTTGATAATATTTTCTATGCATTTGAGATTTTTGATAATGTGCTCATGCATAGTTGAAATGTCATGATTCACTTCCTGTTGTTTTGTCAGAAGAAGTTCAAAGCTTTATTTATCAAGATAAAACAATAATTACTCTTGTACAAGATATAGGTTTGTTAATTAAAAACAAAACTGAAGTAACATACTTGTAAATGGTTAGTGTGTTTTAATATATACACAACATCACCAACACACAGACAATTTTATATGAACGGACACATGCACAAGAAATAAAATTTAGGCGTTCCATGCACTGCTACATGTTTTGGTGAAATTTAATCTAGTGATTTTTTTTTACGATTTATAATTTTTCCAAAATATAATTTTATTTGTTGTTATAATCAGAAAGTTGCCCATGTTTTGTGATTAAGTTATAGAAAACCTTAAATTCATAATAATTTGACAGAAAAAAAAAGAATCCTGTCCTTGGATCGTACAATACACCAGGCCCATTCTAATGTTATCCTCCTATCTGCACCTATATATTCCCACTGGTCTCTTTCCGTTAGGCATACCAGTCAATAGGCCTACCTTGAACACAGGTTATAGATTTTTCCCATTGTGCTGCATATCCTGCCCACTCTAATTTATGAGACTTGATTATACCTACAACGTCTTGTGATGAGTTCAAGGCTTGTAACTCGTCATTAAGTAACCTCTTCCACACTCCAGTATCTTCATCACTTTTTGGACTAAATAGGCTATTTTCCTTAGCACCTTGTTTACGAACACCCTTCATTTGTTTTCGTCATGTAAGCTAAGAGAAGAGAGCATGCTCCATTTATCCACAGAGAACAACCGGTAAAATTATTTTTTTGTTTATTCTAAACTTTACATTCCTTGGAAGCAGGCGTGATAATAATTTACTGACACAGTAATACCTAGCATGACCCACCTCGCTGGCACAGTTAGCTAACACGCTAGTTTCATTTTGAGCTAGACTGCTGAGGATGGGGCGATCATGGTTCGAATCTCGCTAGAGGGAACTGGGGGTGACATAAATGCTTTTACACTCTCCCTCCACTCAAATGTGGTTTCACTTCCTTTATATTGAACCTTCCCAATTCCTAACCCATTAGCTTAATTAGTACTTTCAAAGCGTATAACCTGAATGGGTATTAGACACGGTGGTAAGTATTATTATTATTATTATTATAGCATGCATTTCCCGACTATTCTTTTCCTAACTTCCAATCTTATATCGTTAGTTAAAATTGGTCCTTAAAAAATTTAAACTCATTACGTAACCCTATAAAATGATATTATGTTGTTTGAAGGTAATCCCTAAATTATCATCCCCAATCTGTGTTGTATGTGTCATAAACTTAATATTTTAGTGTTCACTTTTAAACCTATTTCCTTACCTACTAGCTTTCTTTCAACAGCTTCCTTACTATTATTGCTCAACAAAGCTATTACATCATTTACGTGTCCTAATAGCCGCGTTAAGCGCTGTTTAATGTCAGTCATCCTCCTCCTCTCCTGCATAAGCCTAATAGCATACTTTAAGGCTGGATTAAAAAATAATAGGGAAATTGCATTTCCTTGTTTCAACCCATTATGTTTTTCGGAAGTATCTAATAAGTGACATCCAACTCATACCCCACCACATGTATGTGTCAATTATCATTTTAGAAAACCTTCTAAATTGCTCTATAAATAACCTAAGTAGCATCAAATTAATAATGTTTTAGTTATATTCATTTTAATTGTAAGGAGAAATATGAAATTTATGAATATAAGGAACATACTTTGGTAGAACAGCAATTATTTGGATTGATACATTTCTTTAGTCAATTAAACAATGTAAATTATAAATATAACAAGAAATTAATTTATTCAAAGAGAAATTGTTAAATGAAGGAATTAAATCAATTAACAAAGACATAAAAATCACCTCAGAGATTATTAAAGGGCAAAAATTGATTTCATAAATAGGTAAGAACTGTAGATATGTGCGAGATACCGCTAAGCAATAACAGAATATTGTGAAGAATTAACGAAAAAACAATAAAAAGTGTAAATTATCAAATGACTATATTGGAGCCATAACTAAATCTAGTCAATTGATAATTTACACTCTTTATTGTTTCTTCGTTAATTCTTCACAATACTCTGCTATTGCTTAACGGTATCTTGCATATATCTACAGTTTTACCTATTTATGAAATTGATTTTTGTCCTTTAACAATCTTTGAGGTGATTTTCTAAGAATATTATTATGTCTTTGTTAATTGATTTCTTGATTTAACAATTTCTCTTTGAATAAATTAAATCCTTGTCATATTCATAATTTATATTGTTTAATTGACTAAAAAAAGGTATCAATCAATTTAATTGCTGGTCTACCAAAGTATGTTCCTTATATTTATAAAAATTAATAATGGGTCAAGACTTGGATATTAAGTGTTGAATTTAATGGATCTAAGATGATCAAAATTCAAAGATTTGAATATTATAACATGTTTAAATTAGACTATGAATAGGTATCCCTGAAAAAGGAACATAGACATGAGACACATTAAAAATAGAATTAAAAATTCTGTCAACAATGAACAATTAACAATTTATAGAGAAATTGAGTAATTATCTAGAATGATATGTAAGATTAATAGCGGAACAATTTTATTGGCTCTTATAAAATAACTACGATAATAAACCTATAAAATATGTGAAATTTAACAATTAATTTAGTCATCGATATTTACAATGGCTTGGAATAACATGTAAAGATAATAAAAATGTTAAATATGAGAGCACAAATTAAAATTTAAAACTAGCAAATATAAATTAAAATTATTTAACATAGCAGCGATTATATGTAGGTTTGATTGAAATATAGTTAGTTAGTAGATGTTAAAATTTTTTGTAAAATCAGTCTTATCTTGTTAAGAAACTGTCCCATGATTATTTAATTTATCGTTGGAAAGGAAGTCCTTCTAGAAATTTAGTTTCTCGACATGTTTCGACATTTAAGGAATCATTGCTAGAGAGGAAATACTTGACTCTGTGACAAGTGGCTCAGCGGTATGGATTTCTATAACCTCAACCAATTCGGATCCTTCATGAACATTTAAAATACGCCTGAAGTGGTCATTCCACATACTCAAAACGTTGTTTGTGTCTATCATCAAATTTCCATTCTTATCTTTCACTAAATTGTCCCTATCCCGATAACTTTTCCTATATCCAATAATATCTAAATAAAGTCCCCCGATACTATTATTTTTGCAATTTGCAATCCCCAGACTCAGGTTTCATCCTATCAGAACCCGGTCATCAGGAGGGAGTGTTAAATGTGCAACACAACCTCCTGAGAGAGGAAACAAAATAAAACAACAAAAGGTAGAAAAAGGAAACATGTGAAGAAAGACAGGACATTTCCTTTTGTTTTTCTCTTTTGGGAAGTTGCGTTAATCGTTTCACACACACTCCTGATGAGTTCCGATAGAATGAGGTCTGGGTCGAGGAGGATTGGCCAGAAGAAATTGATTCTCTTCACAGAGGCAACCAATATCTTTTTGTCCAATGGCAGCAATGTAAAGTGTGAACTGTGTTCTTCTTTTCATTGTAAAATAATATGTTTGTTCCTTATAGCATATGTTTCTATCCATCTTCTTATAAATATAATACATTTAAGTCACTTTGTGAAACATACATATAAACAACTTGAATAGTACATTTCACCCTCATTGAATAGACGAATTCAGGTTTAATTTTTTTAAATGTGTGTCCTGAAAAACAATTTTTGACTTTTGTCCTGTCTCCCAGACTTTATGAAATATGTGAATTGCTACATGTTAATTCTAATAAAAACACATTATGGAAAGATATATTTATTGGAGACGAGGGGGCTAGTAGGAAGATCAAAGAACACGTAGAAAAAATGTGAATTGACATTCTCCGCTGAAGGTGTTTTTACACCAAAAAGAGAGTGCACTACATAAACCCTGTTATTCGTTTGTTGGGTAGACTTAAACATCCAATGAGATTAGTTGTAGAACTGAAATGATTGGTTTACGAGATGTGACCTAAACTTAAAAATTTATTGAATAATTTTCTTCAAGCATCAGAATACAATAAAATATTAATAGATCAATTTATAATCTATTTTTTTACATGTGCACCATGTCATACTGCCCATTTGGGCTATACACATAAAAAAAACGAGCAAGCAAGCTACATAGACCGAGCAGTCGTCACTGTTAGCAATGATAGCGCCAACATTTGCAGATAGAGGGTGTTGTGTTGTCAGCACAATGAGCCCTCCAGCTGCTAATATCAGTTTTCTAAACTGGTGTTGCTACTTTATTCAAGTAACTCCTCATTTGTCCTCACGAGGTTGAGTTTGACCCCGTTACATAGCCACTGCTTCACAGAGCACCGGGGATGGAACCCCAGGACCTCTGGATCTTTAGACACAAACTTTGACTACGGACACTTATTAGGTAGGGAGGTCGAATTTAGAGGAAATATCCTCACATTTGCATAAAGGGAAAATGGTAAACCACTTAAGAGAAAAAACACCTTGAGTAGGCTACAAACAAACAGGATTTGAGCCCTGGTATTCTTATCACCGGAAAGCTATTCTAGTACGATAGTGACCATTAGACTAGTGGTCAGCAGCCCGCTGTCTGATTTTCTCTGGTTGTAACATCACTGAAGTTATGAGAGACAATAACATAAATAAAATATATATAATATAAAATTGTCGACGTTACAAGAAACAATAACAGTGATATTAAATATAAAACATCTAACTGTGGTAAAAAGTACTCACCTCTGCCAGCATTTGACGAGATATTGCTCCATATAACCTAAACATCAACATAACAGCCAGCGTTGCTAAACCCTGCTGACTAAAGGAATTGCTGGGATACAGAGCTAGTTCTAAGTTCACCCATCGGAAAGCCTTAGAAAGACATGGAAGATAGTACCGTCACTCAGGTCACATTGAATTTCCGTGCCCTCTCTCTCTGTCTGTGTTGCTCCCCCAGCCTTATTCTTCTCTATGATGTTTCAAGCTGAGCTGTGGATTGAATATAAACTGGTGATTTTCTCCTTGTCACTTACTCTTGCTTGGATTCTCACCGAGGACACTTCTTGTCTCAGAAAATGTAAACTTTGCAAAATTCTCTTTCAATCTTATTGTTTCGGCATACATATTTATACACGTATTAAATCTTTCTTTTAATCATGGATACTAAAATAAGTTTTTTTTAATCTATGAAACTTTTACTTCAAACACAAAGACATTTAAATTTTGTAATATGGATTCTGACAGATGTACCAGTAATTGTTGGACCTTGGTCTCTAATGTTTTCCTTCAGAATGACTTTAACTTCGAATATTAGTATTGTGTTTAACCTCTTGTTAATATTTCAACATTGAATTTCTGAGACTTTATACCGGTTAATGATATATAATGATTTCATATTTTTCTTATTGACATGTTTATTGTTTTTTAGGATTGTATACTAAAAAATTGAAGAATACATGACGTATGATTTTAATTGTTGAAAAAAGACCCCCTTATGTAATTATTAGCACCACATCTTACTACCCATTCAGATTATGCGCACTTACGCTAATGTGTAATAGTAGGGTGATTGTGAGATGAATTGGAGGACCTACAGTTTAACGGGGGATCCGAACCACGGTGGAGGCCTGGCATTCCCCACATTCACAAGTTGTTATTAATACACGTCTTGTCAGAGGTGAAGGAAGGGTTTGGCAATCAGATAAATCTGTGCCGGGAATGAGGATTGAACCCTGGACCCCTAATACAGAAGTCCGACACCTTACCCCTAGACCTCCAGGTCATTGTTGGCACTTTTGGAATAAATGAATTGATATCGAAGGAAACTTAGTTCGAATAAATTGTTCTTTGTTGGTCAATAGATTATATTTATTCATATTTATTTAATACGTTATTTACAATATTTAAAGATGAGAGTTTATTGGTCACTCTGCACTAACTTGAATTCCTGGTTAAATGGGATAGATTTCTATACAGGATCATATATTAGGTAATCTGGGCTGTTGACGCAACCTTCTATTTATTGCACATCCTTTGGATATTTCTCAATTCTTTATTATGAGTTTCTATTATCGAAATTGTTATTAATGTGTATATTTAAAGATCAGAGATAATAATTTAGGCTCTGCTTCTGCTGTTTGTATATTTTGACAAGATTTCTGAGTAATAATTTTTGAGGATTATTAGATGCAGTTAAACTCTCTTTTGTATTCCATGGATAGTTCAGGTTTTTCTCCATAATAACAGTAATAATTTTTAATTTGACGAATATACAACTATCATATTGTTGCAGTATTAAAGTTAATAATTATTTTTAAATATATATTGTATTGTTTAAACTTATATATTATTAATTTAAATAAATTATATTCAAATCATTAACCTCTGATTTATCTTTTTGTCATCCTACCCAAAACGTTACCGATGTGGCCGCATTTAAAAAAAATTACCTCTTGCCATTTAATAATTATTCCTTTTAAAAAAACTAAGGTATATATGTGAAGCGATCCGGCTGGACAAAATTCACACACACATATATTTGGTGTATTGTTCATATGGGTCTCACTGCAATTTTCTGTTTTATTTTTGTTATCTTGTACGTCCTCTCCCTTAAGGACGCAGGACGAGTACATCAATGGTCCATAAAAGATTTAGCGAACAAACAATTGTGTTTGTAAAAATAGAATATTACTCTTATATGAGAAATATAAAGTTGACATTTTTAGTTCAATATTTTTTTCAAGCCTGCCCAACAATTTTTTTCTTTAACCCCCACATGCATCCTGCAATATCATAAAAGTTACAGATCCATTCATTAGACCATGTAACCACAAATGAAGCTCATTAAATGTTTATCTTAAATAGTGTTTTAATTTAAATTGATAAATTTGTTTGGTTTTACACATTTATGTCCAGGCTTAGTCTTACAATTTTTTCAGTACGTTTGTGACCATGGTTACATCACTTCAAATTGTTGTCTTGTTCTTCCTTATTTTTATTATTATGTTCTATGATTGAGTTATGATGCCTCATCAATTGTTTTGTGCACAGGTTGGCTTTTTACAACAATGGTGTTGAGGGATGAATGTAAACGTTTATGAGATCTTGAAATATAATTAAAAAAAAAAAGTAAAATTGTTTTTAGGAATAATTCATATGGTGTTCTCAATAAAGATAATTTATAGCAATTATCCTACATCATGTACATGTTATTTACAAATTTACATATTCTTTTATTTTTTTTATTTGAGGTATTATTATTATTATTAGCACCGCGTCTTACTACCCGTTCGGGTTATACGCACTTACGCTAATGTGTAATGGTAGGGTGATTGTGAGATGAAATAGAGGACCTACAGTTTAACGTGGAATCCGAACCACGATGGAGGCCTCGCATTCCCCACATTCACAAGATGTCTTATAAGAGGTGAAGGAAGGGTTTGGTAATCAGATAAATCTGTGCCGGTACCGAGGATTGAACCCCGGCCGCCAGCACAGAAGTCTGACACCTTACCCCTAGACCACCAGGTCACCCTTATTTGAGATATTAAATGTGCTCTTTCTGAACCAACTGATTATATCAGCACACGATCATTTCTATGAGTAAGAGCGAAAGGACCTACCAATTTTGCCAGGAAAGGTAGCCTATTTTCACATACCTTCCAGGTTTTTTTACATGCCACAATCGACATGGGATTGACAGCTTTACTTTCCCTCTGAGGGAAGTTGTGTTTCCGATTTTTTTTTATCTCTCAAGGAAAATCTGTTGACCCAGGCTGGGTTTGAACCCACAAACATGGAGTCCTGAGGCGAGCACTTTACCCCTAGACCACCGAGGTTGACTATATAATTATTATTGACAGTAAATGTCAATGTGAGTAGTATAATTATTGTTCTAAAGTTTAATTTCCTATTTGTATGATTATTGTTCTCAAGTTTGAGAACAATGGACTCATATGAGACAAAAAACAAAGATTAAAGGATAATAAAAACAGTAAAATATTTTTGCAATTTCGGTGTCTGGTCAAATGAATCAACTTGAAGTTGCCTTTGTTCCATGAAATGAAAACATCTTTGGCTATAAATATCACAATACTCTCGGCATAGCATAGTTCCTACTTTGTAGTTTGATCTCTCCTTATGGCACTATCATTTTGTACAACTTTAAAATACATTGTTGCCAAAAGAGTTTAAAAATAAATTGTGTTTTAGAACTATGCTAGGATAAAACCTGTATAATGAAATGAATCATTCTTGAGCAAAACAAAATTACAATCAAACTAGAGCTGCATAGATATATTTTATAACCTAACATAATTAGAGCTTTGAACCTGTAAATTTAACCACTAGACAATATTACATCTATTATTTTATTGTAAACAAATTTGATTGTGCTGCAAAGTAAGTATACTGACATAATTGTGATTGTTTAAGTTTAATAGGGATATAATTAATAGGTAAAATTAATTGTATTTAATATGAAATCATAAATCTAAAACAGATTGACAGATAAGTGAAATGGTTGCACAATGATTTACCTTTTGTTATTGGACAATAGTACCTATTATCTTATTCAAATGCTTAGGTCTACTGAGGAAGAAACTGATGAAATGCTTTATTTGGAGCAGAAACATGGACTCTTAGGTTATGGGAAAGAAATACATGGAGAGCTTTGAAATGTGGTGCTGGAGAAGACTTGAGAAGATCAGGTGAACAGATAGGGAGACAGATGAAGAGGTCTTAGGAAGAGTTGGTGAGAAGAGAACCATTTTGGATGTGATTCTTTGGTGCAAAGCAAACTGGATCAGACACATCCTTAGGAAGAACTGTCTTCTGCATGATGTCATAGAAGCAAAGGTTGAGGGAAAGAGAAGCTTAGGAAGGAGGAGTATTCAAATATTAGATTACTTGATGGAAAGAAGAAAATTCTGGAAGGAGGAGGCAGAAGACAAGGCACATTGGAGGTCTAAGTTCACTGACAAAATTAATGAGCCTGTCATAAGACAGAACACCTAATAATGTCTACTGTACAAGGTGAAACTTACCAAAGAAGTAAATAAGTAATTATGATTATTTTTCCCTGTTCAAAGTTTGAAACCTGTTAATCCCTATTACAGCTTACACAAACATTAATAGATTTTCAAATACACACCTGTCTGTATCTTATAGTAATTAATAATCAAATAATTCATACAAATAAATAAAATGATTAAGTCCGAACAGCAAATTATTTAAACACCCACTTTATGAATAATTTGCCTCAAAGAGTATAGTAATTTTAATGCAAATATATTATATATGAGGAATGCAATAACAAGAAAAGAATTACTATTCTTCTTGAAAGTAAGTTAAAATTGCAGGTTATGACATAATTACTTATCTTTACTTTTTATAACCTAGCTGTGTAAGTCCAGGTAAAGTTAAATGTCTTGTAAAATCTCTAATTGTGGATAGGGAGTGCCAGGGATCAAACCAAGAACTCTGGATATTTATCCAGGAGTTGTGGAGTTTGAAGGAGGAGAGAGGTCCCTCACCTGGATTCGCCCCCCTCCTCCCCCAATTTAACACTCAAAAGGAGCTTTTTACGGTCATCCTGGACTTCTAGGAATACATTAATTGATTGTAATGTATAATTCTTTGAAAGTTAAATATTTATTCTTGATATAGTTTTATGTCTATCTATTAAGCTATTTTGTTTAGTTTAATTTAAATACTCTATCATTCTATTTGGTAACCACACCACACTATCGCCGTGTTTATTTTATGGTACTATCTTTTTTTCTGTAGTCAACTTTTAAAATTTATCATAATGGAGTCTTCTTCCTTTGTTGGGATGGGGAAGTCCTGACAAAGATGGAAACTTAACTAATGAGGACGTGGTTTAGCAAGATCTCAGTATATATAAGTAATCTTTGTATAAAAATGGTATAGTATTTTATTTAAAGAAAAATTGAATATTTTCAGAATTAAATATAAATAAACAAATTTCAATTAAAAGTTGTTTTAGTGATTTAAAAAAAATCAACTACCTGTAAAACGTGTCTCAGAAGAGCATGGCATAGTGGATATTACAATAGTTGATCAAATTTTAATAAATTCAGGTGACCTGGTGGTCTAGGGGTAAGGTGTCAGACTTCTATGCTGGCGGCCGGGGTTCAATCCTCGGTCCCGGCAAATATTTATCTGATTACCAAACCCTTCCTTCACCTCTGACAAAACATCTTGTGAATGTGAGGAATGCCAGGTCTCCAGCGTGGTTCGGATTCCACGTTAAACTGTAGGTCCTTCATTTCATCTCACAATCACCCTACCATTACACATTAGCGTAAGTGCGTATAACCCGAACGGGTAGTAAGACGCGGTGCTAATAATAATAATAATAATAATAATTTAATAAATTCAATAAATAATACTAAAATTGCCGGGTAATAGCGACAAAGGAAAGGGATACGATAATTTGGAACCCACCGCTGGGCACATATTATTACGTAATCGCCAATTTGAGCCCATCGCGGAATATAATGGCACTATTTGTGAGGGCGTAATAATTGAAGCCCATCGCAGGGAACAACATTAGCCATTTTATCGCACATAATCGTATTAACATATATTCACATACACACATACCTAATCACGCGGTTTTCATATGGGGTGGGCAAGAAACTGTGCATATAGTTTAGAAAATAAGATAGAAAAAAACATTTGCGCGTGAACTGTGCTTGTTAAAACTTGCCAACATTTGTATGCGAACTGTGCCTTTATTGTTCGGTGCTTGTATTAGTTTCTGTTCTGTATGTTTTTTAAAAATGTTCCTTTATTATTCTTTATGTTAAAAGAGTATTTAGGTGAATATTTCGTGAGTGCTGCCATCTCTTGACGGGCTGGTCCACAGATCATTGCAGGTTGCTCGGTCTTAAGGCCCTGCCTACCCTCCCTGGCGGCGTGTTGAGCTTTCAGCTCTAAAATAGATGGCGTTGCTAACGTTATACAAACTGGTGGATTCAAGCCATCAGGTTGGCAGAACTACTGGTTTGTTTAAACAATTGGGAGACTGGCGACCGCGACCGGTAATCAGTAAAGGCAGCAAGCAAACTTTTTTCCAAGAATTGAGAGAGATAAGAAGTGTAGTGCCGGACCGTAAAGTGTGTAGGCGACCAAGTTTGACTAAACGTGGGGAGACATAACGTCAAGATACAATCACACTCTCAAGCAGAAAAATTAGCTTATTCATTCCAGTCAGCTAGACGTCCATTAACCTGTAGTACCACTTTTGAATTTAGAACCTTTTGATGCCAAAGTTTAGTACTAGTTTTGTACCATTTTGTACCCGTACCCGTTTTGAGTAATTAGCATATCAAAGTGAGTACTCCACGTACTCCAGGTAAATGCGGTTGTACCCCTTTTGATTTTGAACTTTTTTTGATGCCAAAGTTTTGTAATAGTTTTGTACCGTTTTGTAACACAAATAAGTTTTGTACCCGTACTCATTTTCAGTAATTAGCATATCAAAGTGGTGACTCCAGGTTAATGCTGTTGTACCACTTTTACATTTTTTGATGCCAAAGTTTTGTACTAGTTCTGTACCGTTTTGTACCACAAAGAGAAAGTTTTGTACCCGTACCCATTTTGAGTAATTAGCATATCAAAGTGTCACGTGACTCCAGGTTAATGCTGTTGTACCACTATTGAAATTTTTTCAAATAAATATCTGGTGAGGGTAGTGATAAATAATAATGTACACTTATTTATCAGAGAAAAATTTATTTAAGGTAAAATTAGAGATAACTTATTTTTGAAGGTTTTGTCACTAACTATAATAAATAACCTATACGATTGAGTATGTAGCCTACGATTTTGTCGTACCATTTATTTGAGTTTATTAGTAAGCAGGTAAAATAAAAAATAACTAAAATTTAATGTGCTAAATTTGGCCACTGTGCTTTGGCTAATTTTTAAAATTTAAAGGCTAAGGAGGCAATAACATATTTTAAAAGCAGTTTCATTTCGAAGACTATAACAATTTTGACTATAAATATATCTGTTATTTTTATTACTGATATTACCACGTCATACTACCTGTTCATGTTATACGCATATATGATAATCTAATTGGGTGGTAATGAGGAAAGAAGCATTTGAGAGGTTATCTACCAGCATTTTTATTTTGGAAGATGGGGAAACAATTTAGGAAAAACTACCCTCAATAGACTCGACCAGGATTTGCACCCCAAGTGCTCCGCTATCAGCAGGCCAATTTAACACTAGTGACACCTTAGACCACTCAGCCACTGAAGTGGGTATCTGTTATTTAATACGGTGTTTACAGTTTTCAAACATCTATAGGATTTACACAATTTTCCAGAAATAAATGTTTTTGGGAATAATTTTTTATCCTATTGGTAGAGTTTAACTTGAGTAATATCTCCATGGTGTCAGCCTGCAAGCAGGCTATACCAATCGAGAGGCTGCCGTATGTTGGCAAAGATAGGGCCAACATTTTCAAGCTGAGGGTGCCATGTGGTTAGCACAACGAGCCCTCCAGACTTCTATCTCAGTTTTCTAGACTGAAGCGCTACTTATTCATTCAATTATCTCCTCATTTGTCCTCACGAGGTTGATTTTGGTTCCGTTTCAGACCCACTGCTTCACAGACAGAATTAGGGGCACTGGGGATCGAACTTGGGACTTCAGTATCTGAAGCCAGTAAATCTGACCACTATACAACAGAGGCGGTCGGGTATCAAATACTTACTTACTTACTTACTTTATGGCATAGGGAACACAAAAGTTCATTAATTTTAATGGTTTTAAATATATATTTACTTATCATCGGCTTCATGTCGTGGTCAATATTGCTAAAGTGCTATGACTGAGCACTGAGTGCGTAAATTAATCAGCTCAATAACTTGACTAGTTCGATTCCCTGTTAGGTTGAAATTACTTAGTACTAGCGTGATACGAACTCGGCCAAGGCACAAGAGATTTTGAACATACAATAAGTGCGTTACAGAGTGTTAGTAACATTTACTTTCAGCTAAGAGCTTTTTTTTTAAAAAAAAAGTACTTGAAATATCAGAATAATCGCTGCATTGTTATATAGAAGTATTTATTTGTATCTTAATTTTGATATTATTTCTACAGTAAATAAAATAGTATCGCTGCTCATCCATTGTACTTAAATTAGTAGATACAGATAGCCTAAGCGCCAGTAATATGCATACCATTAAAAAAAACTTACCCTTTACTACAAGAAGTTAAATAATCAATTATATCTTTGATTTTCTTTGTGCGCCCTTTCTTCATAAACTTGTTATTCACAAGGATATAAAATAATATTTTGTAAATACTTCTCCACCTCAAAATTTATACAATCCATTGGATTTTGTTCGAAAGCAAAAAGGTCACATATTGTTAATTATATAAAAAGTAATCACCGTGGGTACTTATTGTTCGGGATTCGATACATTTCTTCCAAAACGAGCGCACAAACTGCGAGAATGCAACAGGTTCAAATTAAAAGTAATCACATTTAACACGCTAATAAAATAAAATTAACATTTTCACATCTTGACTACCAAAAACTTCGTTCATTAACTTTTTGAAAAATAACTTATTCCAAAGTCCAATGAGAGTCAAATCCTAGACCGTAAAATAAAAACTAGTATATAAAATTATACTGAGAACGTCTCCAAATTACATTTAGACCAAACTTTATTTAAAATAACTATGTTTGATATGAGCAGGAATGTTTATTTTTATTTATTATAATAGTGGATTAAAAATTCAATGTACAGTAGTTTTCATTTACTTTGAATATTAACACTTATTATTACAACGTGTAGTGCTAAAGAATGAGAAAACTCAAGAAAGAATATAAGATAAGAGTGAAGAATTTTACATGTTTTACTGTCTCAGTTAAATAAGGGCTAATGTCATAAAACTTTGTGTATGGAGAAGCATGTGGCTTTTTCTTTGAAAATAATGTATCACTAGAGTAATACTCTCATTGAAGTAAGTAGGGACCAACTATATTTATTCACACAGCAGGAAGACTTTGTGAGTATTTTAGTTACTGAATATATTAAGATGTTTAATTGTTTATATTTAATTACGCAAATTTTCATAATTGGACATTGGCCCTTCTTATCCTAACGTACATGGTATTAATGTTTCTTTGACTCAAGAAGGTCACAGAGATTAGTTTAACCCTCCATTGCCGCCTGCATTCCGATACAGCAGGTTAGCCAACGCTTGCAAAATGATACTAGCTTGTAAATGGGTAATGATCATACTAACGGCACCTATTATCAGCTATGACAACTAGTTGCAGAAGGAAAAGTTGTATTTAAAACCATGTATTTTGACTAGAGAGTCGACTTGGGAGTCGTTAGAGCTCAATATCGTCGTGATTATTGAAGCTAACCCAAATTAAAAAATATGTCTAAAAAGAAAAAGAAATTATTCATTAAATAGTATGTTATAAACAAACACTCTAGCTTAATTGTACAAAGAAAATAAATAAATCCATTAATAATTTTTGTTTTCCCATTTAAAATGCATTGAAATGGAAACATTTTAATGAAAATATTTCAATAACTATTTTTAGCATGGTTTGAAAATTCCATAAGAATTATGAAAGATGCCCAGATATGTTACTAAAATAAATAAAAAACAACAAGGTTGAATTATTAAATATATTTTGTTCTAAATTATTTTGTTTAGAACCGTGCATTTATGGGTAGGCAGGGCCTTAAGGGGCCCCAAATACCATCAAGCATTTTGAGAATCTGTGGGAGTGATTGGTGGCTTTTGCTTTAGCTTGACAGATAAACAAACTTGTTCGATTTTCTGTTTACGAGCAAGAGTTTGCGCAAGCGTGATTGATAGTGTACGGCTGTGCTTGTCAATCACGTCAGTGGCGTGCTAGCGACCATTGTGAAGGTATTCGTCTAGGAGAGAAAATATTTCTGGAGTATACGCCCTTTTAATGATCCTCGTTATTATTTGGTCGTTGGTCGGTCACATTACTTGGTGGCGGGTAACGAATTGTTTCCCTCATTTAAAATACACAGGACCTTCTGCATTGGCCGCATGTTCTAAGGCGTCATTCTCTTCTTGTTAGACTATACTATCGATGACGGGGAGCTGGAGGTTTGATTCGCGGTCGGGGTGTATTGAGTTTTGTTCCCCCTATTTGGGTTTTCACTATCCTTCCACACAAATGCGGAACACTTCCTCTAAATTTAATCTTCCTCTTCCTGAACTCATTAGTGTAATTAGTACATTTACAGGTAGTAAGATGTGGAGATAAAAAAATAAATAAGAAATAAAAATGTTTCTCGCATCGGTGGGCATGCATATTAGATGTGAGGCTCATATGGCCTGACTTTCTGGTGGTAAGGAGGTTGGGGTTCAAATCCTGGTGTCTTCAGAGGGTAGGGGGATTTTCCCAATTGGTTTACCACTCTCCTTCCACACAAATAAGGGTACATTTATTCTTAAAGGTGTATTTTCTTCATCTCTACTCCATTGCTACCCGCCTCGGTGGCGTAGTTGGCTGACGCGCTTATCGTGTTGAGCTCGACTGCTGAGGACGGGGAGATCGAGGTTCGAATCTCGGTCGGGTGAACTGGGGGTGGTTTTTCCTAAATGGTTTTCCACTCTCCCTCCACGCAAATGTAGGTTCACTTCCTCTAATTCAACCTTCCCAATTCCTAATCCATTAGCGTAATTAGTACTTAAAAGCGTATAACCCGAACGGGTAGTAAGACGCGATGCTAAATATTATTACTCCATTGTTTAATTAAAATGGGGATAGTCCGGAAGGGTAGTAAGATGCGAAGGAAAATAAGTTAAATGCTCTTAATATAATTGTTATTTAAACACAATAATAATAATAATTATTATATCTATGCACAAACATATCGAACGTAATTCTAGATATGTTTTATTTCAGAACAAAAGTTTTTTTAGCACCGCGTCCAAGTACCCGTTCGGTTTATACTCCTATGTAAAAATTAAACAAATGGTTTAAGGATTAGGAGACTTTAATCGAGATGAATTGCACCCGCATTTGCGTGGGAAAACATTTAGGAAAAACCACCCTCAGTAAACCCGACCGAGATTCGAACCTTAATCTGCCAGTCATCAGTGGTCTAGACTACTGTGAGAGTGACGCCTTATACCATGCGGCCACGAAGCGGGTTATTTAAATAGTTAATGTACAATTTATTGAATTTTTGACTTTTAGCTAAATATATATTATTTTATAATTATGGCAACACTGTTTGCCCTCTGGCTGTGCTCTGAATGTCCAACGTATTTATGCCAGTCTCCTTCTAGATCAGGGGTTTCCAACTCGCGTCCCACGTTGCTTTTTTTTCCGGCCCGTAAAGTTTCTTGTGAAAGTAATATACTGTAAACTGAAAGTTTTGACTTGCGTTGGAAAAAAATTCATGAAAGCTCTATTCGATGTTTATTCATAAATACACTTTATTGCGCTCTATTTTAATAATAACTTGTGTACCCGCGTGAGTCGTATTTCCTTGCACACATTCTGCTAAAAAAATGAGCGCGGAACAGAAACGTGGTCACTTGACGATCTATAAGCCAATCTAAAGATATCCGGCTCATCGGCTCGAACTGTTCCGCTATTAAGTTCAACTTTGTTCGCTCTGCCCGAGATGTTCGGCACGGTAGAACCAATCAAATCTCAGACCCAACCATCTCAAATCAGTGCGCATGCTCATTTGACAACGCATGCGCTGTAGAGCTAGAAGCGAGCAGACAGCTTCATTGGTCGTTGTTAGGAGATCGATGTATTGGATTGAGCCACGACACAGCGTTATAATTAGAAAACATACATCGGGAGGATGATATAAAATATGTTGATAGTCAGCTGTTTTAAGTTTGCTTTGCAATGCATCATGGGTCAACACACAGCGAGTGAATCACGCCACTAGATTCGTGGGCTAAGGATGAGCATAGATGGTGAATGGCTAGCGTTTTCATACCACTGGGATCACGATGATTTCTGTTCAGTAATTACGATAATATTATTGACTCAGAGAATATTGTCAAATAGCTGCATACAGCGTACTTTATGTATTTGGTTGTTCTTATCCTATTGTTATTGAGATATTGTCACTCCTATCTCCCTCCGGAAAACGCTCCTATCGGGGATAGACTCGCACTAAAGCGAGAAAAAATATGTATAAAAGAAAATTTATTCAGGAACTTGATAAAATCATAAACTTTTTTTACTTACTTTAACTTAAATTGTTACAGTTCAACTTGATCTATTCATTTAAAAATTAAATCCATTCTTCTTGTTTTAATTTGCGCAAAAAGTTCAATAATTTTCTCCTTGATATCTGACAATTCAAGAAATTTTCCTCCATTTAAAGTACTGCAAGCGCATTTAGTCTTTCTGTTAAATAAAACAACTGAAAAAAAATTCAAATAGAATAGCTGGAAGCAGAATAATAATATAATTCTACACTTTATCACATTCAAGAATATGGTAAACGGTTTTAAGCACAGCACACGCCGAGTAAAAAAAACTTCCTTCCACCATCACGCCAGAGCCGGCACTGCGAGAGCAACAGTGCTCTCTCTACCTGGCAGTCCCACCTTGTTCCCCACCTCCCTCCTATGTGCGCATGCGCACAACAGTCAAACACCACGTCGCTGGCACTGTGAAGCACACTGTTCCACACAAAGATTTTTGTATCTTTTTCATAAACTGGGGGATGGCTACTCAAGTACTGACATAAGCTTAAGGAATATATACATTGCACTACAAAAATAAAGAAAGAATTAAAGAAAACAGGACTCATTATATTAAATGTTATCGATAATATCAAGTGGAAATGGGGGATTCTGCAGTTCCGCAGTGCCTATACACGAGCCGCCACTGCTGGTACTAGAACTTGTTTCCCTACTTTCTGTAGATTATTATTATTATTATTAGCACCGCGTCTTACTACCCGTTCGGGTTATACGCACTTACACTAATGTGTAATGGTAGGGTGATTGTGAGATGAAATGGAGGACCTACAGTTTAACGTGGAATCCGAACCACGGTGTAGGCCTGGCATTCCACACATTCACAAGTTGTGATTAATACACTACTTTCTGTAGATGATTCTAATTGTATATATTATTGTAATTTACATATTTTAATAATTGTATTAGATTTTAGTTTTTTATGTTTGTTTTTTAGCACCGCCTCTTATAAGCCGTTCGGGTTTTACATTTATATACTAATTATGCCAATAGTTTTAGGGATTATGAAGGTTATATTAATAGGAAATGTACCTGCATTTGCTTGGATGGTTAGTGGAAAGCCATTTTGAAAACAAGCACCTCAGTACACCCAACCGAGATTCGAACCTTGATTTCTCCGTTATCGGCGGTCTAGTCTACCGCGAGAGTAGCGTGTTAGAGCATGCGTCCACCGAAGAGAGCTATTTTTTATATTAAGTAATATTGTGATGACTTTATTATGTACTAAAAACATTCTTAACCTGAGATAAACAGCTTTGATGTTTAATTTTTTTTTTATCCGACATCAGTGGTTATGGGTTATAAACATCGATGTTTAGCGACCGATGTTTGTCAAATATCGATATCTCACAGTCGATGTTGACGTTGCGGTTTTGCTCTCGATTCTCTATTATCCATATCGTGGATTCATTTGTGGTCCGATTATGTTGTAAACCCCTGTTCTAGAGGAAGGTGCCCTTTGAGTTAAGGGGGGAAGTCCCAAATGTAGGAGTGCCGGTGATCTTTATTTCTAGTCCTGGAACGGTGGATTGTTCCGGGAATTCGTCGCTTCGCACCCCCCCCCCCCCCCCCNCCTCCAACGTATTTTAAGGGTGATGAGAGGGGACGCGAGATTAGGTCAGTGTTTTTGTGGTTTTGATGGCAAATAATTTTTTGGTTAAAATAAATCAAGTATTGCTCCAGTACAAACATAGAGTTTAATTTTCTTCCCATGTTGATAACAACAGTTGTTGAATATCTGCTATTAGCATGATGCCATTATCTAACAAACTTTTTAAATGAAGATACGAAGTTGTCATCAAATTCCAGGACACACTTGACATATATTATCAACTGTTGATATCAACATGTGAAGAAAATTAAACTATGTTTGTACTGAAGCAATATTTTATTTGTTTTGCCATAAAGACTGCAAAAACACTTACCTTATCTCTCGTCCTCTTCCAGCCCCCCTCAAATGGACATCCTCTGTTGTATCTACCATTAATTTAACCAACTTTCAATTACTATAAATTAACCCGGACGGGTAGTAAGACGCGGTTCTAATAATAATAATTACTATAAATTGAAATTGAGAAGTTCCATGCGTCCATATTTTAAAACAAAAAACTTTAATTTCAAGGGAAAATTATGTTTTATGCCGATAATCGGCCGGAGCTTCGCCCCTGCTTGATTTCTCTCATTGGCGTGTTTTTTTTCTCAACTCAAGAATATATGAGCAGTTTTCTATCTCTCTTGTGAGCTTTCTTTTGTTCTAACTACTCACACTGTTTTATTAACAACTGTACAAAATAACGCGCTACTCTCGCTTTGGACCCGACCGGTTTTCCCAAAATGGTTTTCCACTCTCCCTCCACGCAAATGCCGATACACTTCCTATATTTATAACCATTAGAGTAAATAGTACATAAGAGTATAACCCGAACGTATAGCCCTAAGAAAAAGCCAAGCCTGCGCGCCTCGCGTCAAGGCGTTCAGATAATGGTATCTATCTAGTAATCCTTCCCGCCACGCCGCTATTAATTGTATTTGTGGCCACGGTCGCAATTTGACAGCACAAGCTGATTTACGGACACATTCGAGCACAACAAAATGGCCGAGTCAGAAATATTATGAAGTATGAAAAAAAATATGGCGTCCAGAATGAAATCAAGTTGGCCCGTCACACTAAAAGAGTTTTAATTTGGGTAATTTAACAGCACAGACGATGGATTTCGGGCACGTATGAGCACAAACGACTATTTATAAACTTGATGTACGTTAAATGCACTGATTTATCCTCTTAAAGGAATGCGCTACAGCATGGCAACACTGCTGTTCTGTTCTGCGTATTTGAATTCACTTGTTGAGGGTGTCGAATGCCACATTTATCACTTGTTTTGTCTAGCTTGGTCGTGTTTTATGATCCAACCGCCATAATTTCTACGAGCCAACCAGAGCTACATCTCACGTTACCTTCCCTGACTTGTTTTTAGCTGGAAAAAAAAATTCCTTTATAAGTAGGCACGTATACTTTGATTTTTAGAACACGTGGAAAGCAGAGTAGCCAGCCAAACATCCGTCGCTAGAATCATTTGTTACGAAGTCGACAATTTCAGGACCTGTAAAAGAGAGTATATTTTAAAGTTTCGCTAGAATGTTCTTGATATTTTGTTTGATATTTATTTAAAAAATCACTAGATTCAGGACTTTCCAATTCATATTATTTTGTGAAGATGAGTAACATAATAATCTTAGTTGATTCAGATACCATGTCATCCTTTGAGAGGTTGGAGGCACATAAATATATATCTCTAGTCAAGTTTCACTCGTCCTATTCGGTGGCTGCATGGTCTAACGCGCTACTCTCGTGATAGACTAGATTACCGATGACGGGGAGATCGAAGTTTGAATCTCGGTCGGGTGTACTGAGGGTAGTTTTACCTAAAATGGTTTCTCACTCTCCCTCCACGCAAATACCGGTACACTTCTTATAATTATAACTTCCCTAATCCATCAAACCCTTTGTGTAATAATTAGTAAAAAGTCGTATAACCCGAACGGGTAGTAAGACAAGGCGCTAAGAAAAACCTGGGGGCTCTGCCACAAAGCAACCAAAAATAATATATTAATTTTAATGTGTATATATTAAAAAAAAAAAGATGGATTGATCAATAATGTGGACCCAAAAGCTAATATTGCCGCTTATTTATCAATCGCCTGTTGTTGTTTTTTCTAATATACGTTATAATTCTAGAAACCTTATCCTGCCGGACTAAATACATTTCAGATCCATATCGCCAGAGAGTTGGCAACACTGTATTCACAGCGACATTATCTCGAGTAATACTGTACCTGATTTAATGTCTCCCTATTCACAATTGTATCGATTCTTTGTGTGTAGAAACTAACACAAGATTTATACTGTAAGGCGTACATTATGATATTGCAACGCCTTTTAAAATTGCCTCATATGGGTTTTAAATAAATAAAACTAACATTTTAATGCTCGATATAATTTTTTTTACCCCCTATACTAATTTCTGATTAGCAATGTATTCCTTTATATTTTTGGATCATCCTAAAGATGATTGTGTGGCGATATATTAATTATTAATACTATTAGCACCGCGTCTTACTACCCGTTCGGGTTATACGCACTTACGCTAATGTGTAATGGTAGGGTGATTGTGAGATGAAATGGAAGGACCTACAATTTAACGTGGGATCCGAACCATTGTGGAGGCCTGGCATTCCACAATTTATTAATTAAGAGGTGGAATGGCTGTACTTATAGCGTATTCATTTGTCAGGTCTTATAATATCAATGTAACCGAACCGTTTGATAAATATTATCAATTTCGGCCGCAAAAAAAAAGTTTATAATAAAAATATATTCTTATACAAATTTAACTGTTTTGTCCAATGTTGATTGTAAGGCCGCCTCAGGATATACTAACACAGCCAACATCGATAAAATGTTACCATATTAGCTCTAGCATCAATCCAAAGTGTCATTAGCCTTCCTAATCCCTAACCCGTTAGTGTAATTAGTTTTTTTGTAGGTGTATAACCCGAAAGGGTAGAAAGATGCGGTGCTAAAAAAACTTTTCTGTGTGATGAGGCCCTTCTAATGAAAGTTGAACAGAAGCAACTTTTTGAACTGTTATTAATTTACATCCTGTCTAGCCGAATACTGGCGCAAAATTTGCAACCGATCTAAAAGTTATTCTATTTAATGCAAATAAACTCGAGGCAAAATGTACGTTTATTCTTCGAAATAAACAACGATTTTACAAAGGTGGGGTGGGGGGGTTTAACCCGAAAAGTTGTGTGGAGTAATAATTTCCACGACAACTTAGTATCCTAGCTAAGGAAAAGGGTGGTTTAATAATCCTAGCTCAGCAAGTTAAGAGCCTGTATAGTTCCCGAACTAGTCATTTAAACAACTTTTCAACCATTTTCATTGGCTGCGTGGTCTAATGCGCTATTCTCGCATTAGACTAGTCTACTGATGAAGGGTAGATCGAGGTTCGAATCTCGGTCGGGTAGGGTTTTCGTTAGATGGGTTTTCACTCTCCCTCCATGCAAATGTGGTTACAATTCCTCTAGATATGATCGTCTTACTCCTTAAAAACCATTATCGTAATTAGTACGTAAGCGTAACGTAACCCGAACGGTTAGTAAGACGCGATGCTAACAAAGAAAAAGTTTCAATCACGTGTATTAATTAGTTTAACTGAGATGACGCGTCTTAAAACAATCATAATTCTGGGGCCGATATCTTTCAAAGAAATGAAGTTATAAAAATAAATAGAAACTCCAGCTTCTCTCGAGAATCGTGTTATTCTTGTGTGAGATGAAAGAAAGTTCTTTGTTTGACATTTCACTCGCAGCTTCATAATCCAAATAAATTTAATGGTCGGTCACTAGGTGCCTTGTTCAGCATTCTTCACTTGGATAACAGTGACATCATTTTCTCCAGGGCTGTCAGGGAGGGGCAAAGATTTATTTTGTACCGAAAAAAACACTGTGAATTTTTGTAAAATCTAGTGAAAATACTGGAATATTTGTTAATTTGGAACATTTAACTGAAAGTTTAAATAAGGGGTCTTTGGCTAGACGAAAAAATGAACTAAAAAATGAAGTACGTTAATTTCAAACATGTCTTATTACCCCTTAAACAAGGGCTGTAAAGCACTCTTAAATAATCCTGTTTTAAACATTAATTATATGACGTCACACTTTGATGAAAAATGAAATTTTATTACTCTTCTTCCATTTAATCCGCCTGGAAAAATTAGAAATACTTTCGGAAAAACCTGGAGAGAAAAAAAAATCCCGGGAATTTCGTTGTAAGAAAATAGTGAGTGGCACCGCCGGTTTTATCAATTTAAAATTATTATTTTTCAGTTTTGTTCTATATTTTGTAAATGTAACATGGTTTTTCTTTTCTGAATTCCATTTATCTATCAAGTAAATGATTCTGAAATTCATACCATAATTTTTTAAACCCGCTGTTCGAGCCTTATCATCTACATTAGGACGATTCTTTAATGGAAGAATTTCTAAAAAATACAAATGTCTTTTTTTTTCTGTCAACATTGATTTTTTTTACTATATCAAGTAAAATTGACAAATTTCAAATCAAATCACTTAACTTGTTTTCAAAAGAAGAACCGCTTTAGAAATACAAACTTTTTTTTGTTAACATTGATAACATTTTACGATCTTATTATTGTTATATTATATGTATTGATAATATCTATCAAAAGTAGCTGCTACAGATCACGTGACTTGGCGTATGAATACGCGGAAGTAGGTCTAATGACTTCTAATATCTGTCATTTAAGGATCTTTTTGAACTTAATTCCTATATTCATACGTCAACTCATGTGGAACATGCTTCCACCGATTCCATCTTAAAATAACGACAAATAATAATAATAATCTTTAAAAGAATTCATACATTGCTCAAATATATTTGATATTGTACTAATTTTCTTCGCCGTTTATTACGACTTGTGTCCTTGTTACACCCAGTTATGTTATAGCCCTCGGCTGCATATTCATGCAGTCAGATGGAACAAATTTTTAACTTGAAAAACATTATTTGTTGTTTTTCCAACAATATTGTACGTTAAATAATGGCTTGGATTGGTGGGTCTAGTTTACTTTCCACCCGCCATTAACCTCCTCCTGATTAGTGGCCATGGCCCAACTAGGCTAGCCCGCTTTTTGACAAGTTAAGGGGTTCGTGGCCCAACTGTAATGCGCCGGGCGGGCAAGTAACAAACTTTTGAACAAAAGTTATTGGAGTAAATATGAGCTTGGAGGGATTCCCTGCGCCGTATGGTCCGCCATCTTGGAGACATGAGAGGTGGATTGTGGTTGGTGGGCTCTCAGGGTCAAGATGGAGAAAGGCGGCCCTCTGGTACCATCGGGGTGACGGAGCTCCCCGGCAGGAATGGGAATAGAATAGTTAAGTTAGCTTAGTTTAGTAGTTAGAATAGCTAAATTAGGGACGGGGGGGAACTAGGTCGGGGGTAGATTAGGAAATTCAATTAGGAAATTCAATTGCCAAGGGTGGGAGGAAGGGTGAAAACGGAAGTGTGGTGGTGCACCAACCCCGATAGGGCGCCTCCCCAGGTGGCGGATATGGGGATGCCCACCTCTGCCGGGCGCTTGGCGGACTCGGGAGTGAAATCCCGGGCACCGTGGAGGGCCCAGTGGGGGAGGGTACCGGAGGCGTAATATACCTGGGGCGGACCAAACGGAACTAGGGGTGTTTGAATTTCAATTAAAATAAGAGCCAAAATTTGTGTTGTAATGTTTAAAAGGAAATTATGAAATTCATATTGTAATTGTATAAGTAAAGTCCAAATTATGTGGAAAAACGGCTCGGATTTAAAGATACCGGGCTTGTAAACACTGAATAATAATAAAAACTTTTGACAAAACGTTTACAATAATTCCTGTAATAAAACGCCCTTTCAACTGTCCACACTACGTCCATCTTTGAGTAAAATTGCTTTCCTTGCTAATACAAAGGAAGTGACCGAACAGGGTATTGAATGTATAGCCTGATTTTGGTTAGAGGAACAGTTTAGAAAATTCAAACTTTTACATTCAACATTAGTAACAATGTACTATAATATTTGTAATTTTCAGGTATTGATATCTATCTAAAGTGCCAACTGAAGGTTATATGACTTGACGTATGAATAATGAAAGTAGTTTGTGTTAACTTTTGTGACCGTAATAAACTTGACTTCCTACCGCATTATTACTTTACAAGGACATTAAATATGTATGTTTAGAAAATATATTTAATCAGTCTTTCCACTTTCAAAACATAATCAACGCCATTGTTAGTAAAGTGTAAACATTATTTAGTATTAATGTAGATCAAAACTCGAGGCAAAATAGTGACTTTAATTTCAGTTATTTTATTAAGGCTAGATTGTTTGATTTTTGAAAATTCAAAATTAATGGTTTTAACGATTTTGTTTAAAATTGTTATCGAGGGAGTATTTTACCTTATAGTAACATTGTATACTAATTTTTCGGAGAAACAATCGTTCAAGGGTAGTTTACTGATGACTGAGTTGGAAAATTTTAAAATTTGTCGAAAACGTTTTTATTAAAAATAAGTTATCCGTGGAGTGATGAAATTACACTATACACGTTTTTAGGGAATTTTTATTAAGTGTGTAGTTTACTCATATGAAAACTGATTTTTGAGAGATTGTATAGTTGTTTTGTACCATTTATTTAGCGTGTGGAAAGCCCTGACGACGAAATGGTGCACATTACTGAGGAAGATAAAAAATAGCAATCAGTACATATTGTTTTAGGAGCTAAATATCGTGTGGAAACGGGGAGGGGTTTAGACCACCAAGTCTTAGTGAGGCAAACATCTTAACGCTTTCGCAAATAGCATTCGACAAACTACTTAAAACGAAATAACCTAAATTCTTATTTTTGTGGGGAAGTCTGAATCACAGATGGAAATTGGAAACACCCTATTTGCTGATTAGAAATCAGAATACGAAGACACTACTGCACTCAGTGTTGCCACCGTAATAACTTTGTCGCTACATATAGCTAGTTTTTCATATGGAGTCGGCGACAGAATCTTTTAGCGACTACTGACCAATACCATAAAAACCACGAAACCTGAAACCGTCAACTTTGATTAGAAACGTGTTTCAAAGCTCTAAACAGATAACAACACATTTTCATCTCCCATGTTAATTAATGTTGGAAAACTTTGAACAGTACAAATGGCTTTGTTAATTATTTTCACTATTGTTACTATTTTGTGGGATTTATTGGTCAATTGTTGGTCATTTAAACGCGTTATATCGGCAACTAAAACAATAGGCGTCACTAGCTCTTCTTTATTGGGTGGGAGGGCCGGAATGAATTTAACCAACTAAATACCCAGTATTTTGGGGAAAAGGGGTAGGTGGTATTTGCAGTGGCTCGTGTTGACGTCCCTACATTTTTCTAATTTTTGTTTTACTTACGAAGCATTTTAAAGTGTTATAGCACATAAATCAGCTTGTGGCTATTAGAAAATTAAATCGACTCCAATAAGATACAAGACTAGACATTGACGAGAAAATAAATAAATATATATACTAACCTACTATTACCACTTTCGGAAGTAGGGGGTTGAAACCTCATTTTCTTGTTACAGACCTGGAAATAACCAATTTTCCCCTTCATTATAGTAAAAATACCCGCCCCGGTGGCGTAGTTAGCTAACGCGCTAGTCGTGTTGAGCTAGATTGCCGACCGAGGACGGGGAGATCGAGGTTCGAATTTCTGTAGGTTGAACTGTGGTTGGTTTTCTCAAATGGTTTTCCACTCTTTATCCACGCAAATGCGGCTTCACTTCCTCTATATTCAACCTTCCCAACTCCTAACCCATTATCATAATTAGCACTTAGGCGTGTATCTCGAATGGATAGTAAGACGTGATGCTAATTATATATAGTAAAAATATTTTTTTACCAACTGAATAGCAAATATAGGGTGACCTGGTGGTCTAGGGGTAAGGTGTCAGACTTCTGTGCTGGGGTCCGGGGTTCAATCCTCGGTCCCGGTGTGGCTTGAAATCTTTAGACTAGGAAATTGGTAAGTAGTGGTTCTTGGTCAATGCCGCCCATTTTGTTTTTTTAATTTCTTTGTCAACGCCGCTCTGAAGTTTTTAGGAAATCTTTAGACTAGGAAATTTTTAGGTAGTGACTCTTTGTTAATGCCGCCCTTAGGAAGTGTGTGTGTGTGTGTCAGAACAAATCAAAACTCATTTGTTATTGTATCTTTTCGGACGTTTATTAAATTGATTGCATGTATTTAGTTTATTAGTATGGATAAATACTGCCTATTCAGGCCTTGGGAAGAGTAGCCAACATCAAAAAGTCAAGATTCTCTTTTACACAAAGATAGCAGCAGGGAGTATTTTTATGAACAGTTTATAAATAATAATTTACTTATTAATCAATTGCTTGCTCAGCGGTTGTGAAAATATTAATCTAAATATAAAATGACCCAAAATGTAAAGCTTTTTATTTATTTTTATCTAGGAAGTCATGAAGCGTCGATATTTATCAAAATCTAAAGTTCAATTTTTTTACGATCACAATACTTTCTCTCTCCAAGGGGTTGAGAAAGTAAAAACTCCAAAGAGCTTCTAGGGCGGTCAATATTTTTTTAAATGTTAAAGACTACTCTATAAATAAATTCTTAAGTCTTACGGCATTCGATTTTAAAAATATTTCAGAGGAAGGCCTTTCTAATTAACTTATAGAGGCGTGTGACTACTCTATAATTTAAAATGTTATATATTTGTTTGTGTGTTTAAACTTAAATCACATTTATGGGGGGTGCCAGAGTAAAAAAGGTGGCAAATATTCAAAGGCTTTTGACATAATACGCTAATTAATTGTCTTTCATTTTTTCCCTTTTAAGATAGATCAAAAAACACTGGTATTGATACTGTGAAGGTGTTGGTAAATAGCTAAGGTGTGAGAGGTTTAATAAAGTAGTATTAATATCCTTGGACACGAATTTCCTAGTCAACATTGAGATTATTAGACACACTGTTCGGTGTCAAAGAGATGCCGTTCTTTTAAGTGCGTGCCGATGTTGTACTTGAGTCCTTGCATTCAGACTAATATCCTGGACTAATGTTTTCCGCTTACACCGGCACAGATTTATCTGATTACCAAACCCTTCCTTCACCTCTGACAAGACATCTTGTGAATGTGAGGAATGCCAGGCCTCCACCGTGGTTCGGATTCCACGTTAAACTGTAGGTCCTCCATCTCATCTCACAATCACCCTACCATTACACATTAGCGTAAGTGTGTATAACCCGAACGGGTAGTAAGACGCGGTGCTAATAATAATAATAGCAAATATGTAATGATAACTTATTTAGCTATTGTAATTAATAAGATAAATTACCTTACTCATTAATGCATTGATCCAAATGTGGATCTTCGTTATTTCATTTGGCTGAATAAAACACCTCTCGGTTTCTTTTATATCGATGGTATCCAATACAACTTTGTGCACATGACACTGCAACGTGTCGTTTGTCATACTTGATCTTAAATAGGTTTTTAACTAAGGAGTCAAGCTGCAAAAGATATACAATATTATTAACAAAAATATGTTGTACCAGCATTTTTTTATTATTAAAATAAAATTGACTTATTTACATCCTATCTGAGCAAACTATTGGCGGGGACGTGCTCCTACCCCCTCTCCCACAATTCCCCCGCTAACGACGCCTGTGACTAAAACTATTTTTTTTGGACAAACATTTTAGTGGCGTTTTATTTGTTTCTTTGATGTGGGGGGTTTAGCGTCTTTTTTTTTTCGTCTGGTGGTATAACATTTACGCGTTGCCCGCGCTTGCCACTGGCAGTTGTCAGTGTATCCCGAGTTCTCAGAGGGCAAAGCATGCGCCAGTCTCTTTGTAATTTTAGGGAAGACTTTCAAATGTTGCTAAAATTTGTTTACACAACTATAATAATTATATAAACTGACTGACATTGTGAGTTTTATTGTCATTTTAATGGGTTCATACTTTCTGTGGGTCTCATTGTCGCTGCAATGATTTTCCAGTCTTATCATCCCGGGAACTCCTTTGTTCAACACTGTTGACTCTTCGCGAAGTGGCGAGCGCTCAATTTTTTCTTTTATTTTAACGATCACAAAGTATACGTGATCGGGTTAATTAGGTGAGTTTTCTAATATTATTTCCATTTTTCAATTTTTAGAAATTTTTCACAATATTTGTTTTGTTTAATCGAAAATTTGCTTTTGTTGTGTGGATCTAAGTGCGGGAAAACGTTGGACGGACTATTTTCCCCCCTCTTTTTCAAATTATTAGAAATGTAACTGTTTTCCAACACTGATGTAAACACAGCAACATAAGCAAATTTCCGATTATAACAAAATAAATATCGTGAAAAATTCAAAACAATAAAAGAAATATAGTATCTTTTAGAAAGCTTACTTAACTGACGCAGAAACGTTCCGTTTTATGACGTAGCATAGCGTGGAACGCCTCAATTTAGTTTATTGCGTAGAAGTCCGTCCGCGTAATCGATGTTCTCAAATACCAATTTAGATGTGTAAAGTTATATTGTTTATTAAAAGTGTTCAAAATATCTAAATCTGGGTGTCATTCAATTCTACATACTCTTGTGTGTAATAAAGTGAAAATATCTAAATATTGTACCATAACAATAAAAAAAGATGGGACGAGTATTATCCTACCAATTAAGAGAGTAAAACTCGGAGCTGTTTACAAAACCCTAAAATCTTTTTCAGTATCCCTCTAAAGCATTGTTCACCAAACATTTTTTGAACGTGACCTTAAATATAAAAGATCATCACATATAATTTAAATTATCTATTTTTGTATTAGTTTTTTTTATCCAAAATTCATTTAATCTAATTAATTTAAATAACAGAGTTATCTCAGTTTTATTATCAAACCAAATGTAAAGCATCCCCTTTAAAGAAAATGTGATTATTGTTGCAATATTTCGTAAGTGACCAAAATATATTATTTCAGTAGCAACTAAAATGTCGTTTTATTTTTGTGGAAGAATTAATTTGAGTTTTTATTTTGTATTGATAAATGTTATCACCTAGAAATTAAATCAATTCGAGTAAATTTTTAATCTTACAAATAGAAAATGACACACCTATATTCCAGTGAAAAATTTGGTAAGTGACAAAAACATAGTTTTTCAGTGACAACAATGATGCTGATTCATTTTGTAGGCGAGTTCTTTGAATTTGTATAGTATGTTGATTGGTAGAGTACAACACAAATCATTCTGAGGATCTTGTTCACAAAGGTATAGTCTGATTTTGTTTGGAAGAACAGTTTAGTAAATGCAAACGTATATCTTTGTTCAACCAATATTGATAATATTTTACTATACTCGTAGTGTTATTTTATATGGATTAGTAATATATATATATATATATCAAACGTGACAGCTGCAGATAACATGATTTGATGTATGAATATATTACAATTATTTTAACTTAGTTTTTCCTACCAAAATCAGGCCACAGGCTATAGGCCTATTGTCAGAACAGGGAAAAGAGCTTTTTCATCTTCCGGAAGTCTGAATTGGCTTGTCCTTGAACAGGGTCAAAAATTACAAGTATCGTGGGGACTCCAAAATATTGTTTCAAAACTGTTGGTATTGCTGTTAATCTTTGAAAGAAATATCCTGTTTGTAATAATTGTAATATTCGGGGGTAAGGGGGGAGGTTGAATTCCATACCTTCTTGTGACCTGCATGGGTCTCACTCAACCCAAAGCTTGGGAACCACTGCCCTACATTATTTGAGCATGATCTTGTTACTGGATCACTGGAATTTCTTTTGTGGTTCACAGTGAACGAACAGTGACACACCCAACATTTAGAGAGCAAAATACCCCCCCCCCCCTTCCAACTGTCTGTACACATTAATAGTTTCTGGAAAAACGTGTTTCTCACTTTATTTCACACAACATTTTAGATGACCTATTAGGAATATAAAAAATGACACCACTGTTCTTACCGCTACAAACCTGCCCAAAACTGTATTTAGGTACAACTCTAGACCCTTATTGTTTGTTCTTTTTAACAATTTGACAAAAAATATTCATTTTCAAGCATGGTCTTATTATACAATGATCAACACTTTTATTTATCCACGCAAAGCTCAGAAATTTTTATTCATTCACACATAAAAAGATAAAGCTAAATTCATTTTTAAATGTTTGAAACATTACTAAGTATCATCGTGCTGCACTAGAATGTTTCTTGTGCATTTTAGTTGTTTGACGATCTGCTTGTGCGCAGTTGAGATTTTGCTTTTTCCAAATCAAGCTGTGCTGTGAATAGATTATTTAATATATTCAGATCTTTGGTTATTAAATTTTATGGATTTTTCAATAATATTGGTTCCTGGAAGCTGCTTAGCAGAAAAATATCTGGTGAATCAGGTGCGTTTTCTAATAAAAAATTTTATGAATGATTTTATTTTTGCAATATTTATTTTGTTATAATCGGAAATTTGGTTATGTTGTGCGTATAAGTGCTAGAAAACATTGGTAAGTTTCTAATAGTTTGACACAGAAAACAAATTAAATAATCTTACCCTCAGCAATAGACAAATAATATACCCAGAGACTAAACTTCCAGGTTTAAATGGTTGCGCTCTTTTTGGCAGCTTGAGTGCTTCACCACTAGGATCGCTGTGGTTAGTCCTATCATCCCCCAGCAGTGACACTAGCGAAGCCCAGTGTTGAAGTACTCAATCTCGCAAAATGAGCGCAGCAAAACCCCCGTGAGGTTGAGAGTCTGTTTCTTACTCGACACAGTCTGTGCCCTGGCTCATACCATCTAGTTTATATTTGTCTAGCTCCACAGTCAAAGTTTTGTTCAAGCACTGCGTCTTACTACCTAAACAATGCATCTTCCTACACCTATGTGCTAACTAAGCTATTCGGTTAGGGATGAGGAAGTGTACCTGCATTTGTATGGCGAGAAGGAGAGTGGAAAACTATTTTGTAAAAACTCCTCAGTACACTCGACCGGCACCGAACCATGATCTCATCATATTCAATGTGTTTCCTTTGACAAGGTTTAAACTTGTGGTATTATTATTATTATTAATTATTTTTTAGCACTTTATTTTACTACCCGTTCGGGTTGTTTATGGTATTGAATATGGACACTAATCAAGCTAATGGAAAAATACCAAGTTTTTTTATTAAATTACTTTGATTAGGTAAGTTACACAAAACCAAACATTTAATTGCAATAAAACTACTATAACAATCTCTTTGATTTTTAATAAGTGACAAACGTCCACTACTTTATATACCATGGCAGAATTCTCTATTTTTTTTATCTTTGTTAAATTATGAGAAATTTAATGTTTTCTAGCACTTATACACACATAAGATTTTGAAGTTTCAGATTATAACAAACCAAACATGATGAAAATATTCTATTATTATTAGCACCGCGTCTTACTACCCATTCGGGTTATACGCAGAAAATATTCTAAGTCATAGAAAACTCACAAGCACAATTCATATGACGGAACATTATACGATCAATAGGTTGAGTCATCCCTCTATACTTAATTTTCCTGAATAGTTAGAAAACTTAGGGAACTAATCATGTTGCAAGAAATTAGCGGAAACTTGAAATTCCTAGTGTGTTAATAGTTTTTTCACTTGTAATAACCTAAATTATTTTATTTTAAAATTAAAAATATACAAATCAATAGATTACTATATTAAATACAGATTTATGGTTCAGTGTTCAAATACAAACTATCCTAAACGATTTTAAAAAAATTGAGAAATTTGTGGTTTCCAGTTGTACAAATCGTTATTACTAACTCAGAAATGCCCGCCCCTGCCCATACTGGATGGCATTGGGTTGCTTGGTTACCCACGGCAATGCTTTTATTTGCTTCAAACTGATAGGAAAAAATATATCTTAATTTTATTTCTTACAACCCAGTTTTTAATTAATCTAATAAAATCATATCCAAATTTTAAAATTTTGGCTTTGAGGTAAACATGTTCATACACAGGGGCTACTAATGTTTAGATTTCAGACCTCGACCTCTGTGCACGATAGACATTGCACAAGACTCGTGACAGAGAGATAAACTTCATTTTATTAATATAGGTTATTTAAATTTATTCAATAATATAAGTTAAAAAACCCTTACAGGTAGAGAAAGTATTTTTATTGTCAAAAAAATCTAACTCAAGATTTTGATGAACACCGACATTTCATGACCCCCCGAATCTGAAAAAGTGGTTTTTGAATTTATGTCTGTCTGTACCTTCAGCTAGAGCCTAAACCATTTTACTGATCAGGCTAAAACTTGGTAACTAGGGTTTTCATAGGATTGCCTTGAGGGGTTTTTGGAATTTTATATCTAACCCTAAAATTAAGGGTAGCTTACTGAAAGGCAAAAAGAGAAAAAGTCAATTTTCTCAAAATCGGCTCTTACGATCTGGATTAGATTTCATTTCTAAACATCTATAAATATTCTAAACAAAATGGCTACTCTCAATATTTTGGCAGATTGATATTAAGGGCCCCTGTCTGATGTGTAAATTATCTTTTTTTTTATCTCCTAAACGATTTGAGATATGAAATTACTTATCATTATAAATATATAGCTCTATTTATATTACGTATATTTTATTTGAAGCATATATTTATAAAACCAATAACTTTCAAACTATACACAAATATATATATATAACTTTTCGAACACACAAGGTAAAAGTATTGTGACTGAAAACAAATCTAACCTGAAATGTTGATGGATGTCAACATCTCATGACTTCCCTAACCCTAAAAAGTGGTCTTTGCAATGCCGTCTGTGTGTCTATTTAAACTTAAACTTGAGTAGTTTAGTTTAATAAAGGGTGAAAAGAGATTTTAAAAAAAAAATCTGCTCTAACGATTTTGATTAAAATTCATATCAAGGTGTTGATTAAGATTATAAATAAACTGGCTATTTTCATTTTCCCATGAAAATGACTCTAGTGTACTTAACCAAAGCAGAAACTTCCGTATCTCTGCAACTATTTGAGATACTAAATAACTTTTCATTTCAAAATTGTAGTACTATTAAAAATTAAAAACTTTTTTATATAAAATATAATTTATCTCCATTTTAGACTCATTAGTCAATATTTTTATTTTTTTATTGGTCAAAATTTATAAATTAGGAATTTAATAGCAATGCGATGGCATGAAGATTTGTAACCTCTAATAAAATGTCGAAAATTTTAACCGGAAGTTGAAATCTTAATACGAAGTGTTGACCCTTGTGGACCCAACATTTATCTTTTTTTATCGGTCCAAACATACAAATGAGGACATTTTCTTTAAAAACAAAACCATACAATTTTAAACTAGGACTCAAAAAATGTTTTACATAAATATAGTGCAATTTATGCTTGTGTTTGCTACTGTATATTATTTCGTTTCACATAATATATTACGAGTTTTGAGTATATATCTCCAATTTTAAGAATATCAGTGCAGAGTTACATACCATTTATTTTCTTTTTATTTGATTCCAGGAATTGGCGGCCGTCAACAATGAGTTGTTGGATCTGAACATAACATTGGCCACAGTCAAAGGAACTCAGAAAAAAAAGATAAAGGAGTTTAAAGCACTTGCTGGCAAACGAGAGTGAGTTTTTAAAATATTACAAATATAGTTGTTATAATGCTATAAATCACCAAATCTTGAATATTTGAACCATTGTATTGCCTCTAAACTAATACTGCACTAAAAATAAATTATATAATTCACTTTTACAAATCAAATCATGTGTCAATTTTGAGAACGCCGTGTTAACAGAAAATATATCTATAATCCAGCATTATAATTTAATTGATATTTTATTTAGCCACGGAGACGTATTTACGAAGCTCAAATTGAATGAACCTATTATTATTTTATTGGATAACTTTTTAAATTGGTTTATTTTATATGATTATAATAGTTCTAATTTAAAACTGTTTTGAATTAAATCATAACTAATATATTAAAATAAAAAATTGTAAACAAATTAGTATAAATTATAACATTTAAAATAGCTGTAGTAAAATTAATTACCGTGCTTTCAGTTTTTTCCCCCATATGAATATTCAGGGTGTCTACCATCCGGGAAAATCAGGGAAAACTGGAATTAGCCGGGAATTTGAAGTGATCGGGGAAAAACTGGAATAAGTCGGGAATTTGGTAAATCACAATAAAAATCCGGGAAAATGATATTTTACTCAAAATATGAAATACAATAATCATTAAATAAGTAAATTATGTAATTTTTTTGTTCGTAGCTGTGTAATATATTTTTAATTCCTAGTAAACAATTTTAATATAAATTAAAAAAATTATTCAAATTTTAAAACTTATTATTATTCATAAAAAAGATTAATAGAAAAACGAGGGGGGAGGGGGATGGGCGAGTTAGAAGGATGTGACATACTTTTTTAGTCGGGAATTTTAAGAAATGATCAGGGGAAATCAGGTAAAAGTTCGGGGATTTCATTGGTCAAGTTTAGTAGACACCATGATATTAATTTGTTATGTAAGTTATACAACAGTTAAGAATGGGATTAATTGACCATAAATGGAGTAGTTTCGCTTTCAATATATATATATATATATATATATATATAAGAATTTGGTAAATCACAATAAAAATCCGGGAAAATGATATTTTACTCAAAATATGAAATACAATAATCATTAAATAAGTAAATTATGTAATTTTTTTGTTCGTAGCTGTGTAATATATTTTTAATTCCTAGTAAACAATTTTAATATAAATTAAAAAAATTATTCAAATTTTAAAACTTATTATTATTCATAAAAAAGATTAATAGAAAAACGAGGGGGGAGGGGGATGGGCGAGTTAGAAGGATGTGACATACTTTTTTAGTCGGGAATTTTAAGAAATGATCAGGGGAAATCAGGTAAAAGTTCGGGGATTTCATTGGTCAAGTTTAGTAGACACCATGATATTAATTTGTTATGTAAGTTATACAACAGTTAAGAATGGGATTAATTGACCATAAATGGAGTAGTTTCGCTTTCAATATATATATATATATATATATATATATAACACATTAAATAAAGAAAAAGTTTTTATTATTTTTGATGTATAAATATAATTACAAAGTAAAAACTTGAAGAGGACTTTCTTTTTGTCCTGTAAAAGATTCTTTGGTTTGATTTTAATATATTTTTTCTGAAATCATGTATAAGGGGTAGCTAATTTGTAGTTGTAATTTGTAAATGTGTAGATGTGGGATAACCTTGCTAACATTAGCAGGGAAGACAAAAATTGGGTTCTAAGCACAGGCAGTTGATCTAGTTACAAAATAAAAAAAACCGTGTCCAGTGACCTGGAAATCAGGGAAAAGTTAGGGAATTTAATTAAATTTCTGGAATTTTCGCATAGTCACTAAAAAAATACTCAAATATTTATTTACGGTAGTCAAAATTACATTTTTCTACGATTTAATATGCACCTCAATCTCTTTTAGCACAGTTGAACATAATAATTTTAATTCTCAAAGTCGACATAGGATTTTTGTTTCTAACTTAGATCGCTCTACCCAAGAGCCCATCACTTTAGGCTGTAACCCTTCATAGTGTGTCACAATTTCAGTTTGTATGTGTTTACGAATATTGCGGCATCAATTTGCGATCTTAATAAAATAGTGTTTGTAATATAGGGACCGGAAAAGTTGTAAATTTGCTCTGCAAAACCCGGAAAAGTCGGGCAATTTTAAAATATTGTTTGGCTGGACAAACAAATTTTAATGTTACCTGTTATGTTATTTTACTACTAAGATATTCTGTTTTAAATTATCTAGTGAAGGGGCTATATATAGTTGCTAGAAAATTCTACAATATCTGTGGATGTGAATGTAAGGCCTAGTTTGTGAATGTAAATAAGGGGCAAATGTGGATACAATTTCGGTCATCTGCGGTATAGTATTTATTCCATTCAATTTCTAGCCTGGTTTAATATAGCCCTTTAAGGAAAGGTAATATAAAATGTGTTAATATAAGTCTCTCTAATATCGCTTACTTGGTACAATAGTGTTTTTTTTCCTTTTGAGTGTAGAGGCGGAAGCTAGCTATTTTATTATATTTCACAAATAAATTTGTCAGTTGGGAAGTTTAAATTCAGACTATTCTATCAAGTGCGTCAAAGATAAAATTATTAGACTCATATTTTACTTAAAATTATTGAAACATAATTTAAATTAGTGTTAAATGTTTTGAATTTAGTAAAATTTAGTATGCTTGCTCTTTGAAAAATTTGACTGCAAAGGCTTTTGAAATTTCACCTTGAGTGGACGCTCATATATGTCGTAGTAAGGACATTTCTCACAAACATACAATATGGCGATTGTTTCTTTTTATATTTGTAAATAATTTTACTCATATCTTGTCATGACTGTTAAAGCATTATCTATGCATTCCCTTCACCAAATTTGAGCACTCCTCTATCCCAGGACCCGTCCACTTGGTGGGGATATTCACCTAATACCCCGCCCATTGATACCCATACTATGTTTTAAGGAGTGTCCTAGACCTCGAACTCGTCTTGGAATTGGTTGAAGGCAGTGAATAATTTAATTCGGACCATTTTGAAGTTAGATTTATGTACCTGCTGTATGAATGTTAGTTCTGGTTGATCTGGGTGCAAACAACCGTCAAATTAAAGAAGACGCAAGCCTTACTGCTAAACCCGCAAGCACCTTCCAACAGACTTGAAAATAGTCACCAAATATTGGCACCACATTAAACGGTACACAAAGGTACAAATCTTGTACCAAGAAACACTTAGTTGCTTCCAAATGAACAGATACAGATCAAAATAGCACAAGTCTAGCACACAACATGCCACTCTTCTGGCTTAGCTGACTTGTTGATCCACCCATGCTTCGAGAACTCAGTAACTGGTCCAGTCTAGCCACAAGACAGAGCCAAACCCTAGACCTCTACCTACATCTTAGGTGCAACCAGACACACGCACAAACAAGAGTTTACATGGCGGGTTGCCTAAGCCATGCAAGTGAGATCAGGAGAGAAGACTCTTTGAGTACAAAACTCTTAGGCCCGTATGCAAGGACGATGCTGAGCACAGCCAAGTACAGGCAGAGTATGAGCCTCGTGTTAATACGATCTATGACGCTATATCTTGAGTCTCGCCTGAGTCTGGTCCCGGGCTTGCTCAGGCTATACTCTGCCTGTACTCAGAGGATATTTCCACAACTTGACGCTGTGCGCATAGACGATCGAGGCACCTGTTTTCACGACAAGCCTCATGCTCTGCTAGTGCCCAGCCTGTACTCTGGCCCTGCTCAGCATTGTTCTTGCATACGGGCCTTAGAGTGTAATTGGTAGTTGGTGATCAAAGAATGTGTATACTGGTGCTTTTGTAATCAAATTTTTGATAAAGATGAATTTATTTTCATGCTTCGTTTCCAAACATAAAGGAATATTGTTTTTGGTCAATTCTTTAAGAGAAGCTGCTAATTCTGATGCATGTGGAATAGATCTATTCAGATATTTGACAAATTTGAGAAAATGGAATAACTTCTTTATTGATTTTAGACATTGAAGGTTTTCAATTGATTGACTGATGTGCCTATAATTGACTTATAGGTCTTTTTTCCAAGACCTTAACCCCATTACTGAAAGGTGAGAAGGTGCCAAAACCCAAAAAAGACTTCGGTTATTTATTGAGTCCAGCCAGAATTTCGTCAGGGAATGAAATGAGGGTGTGTTCTTTTTCAAGAACTTTGTTGAAGTCCTTTGGATCCAAACATAGGTGAAGGTTTCCATTTGGTTACCTTTGAAATTACTCTTCAATACGCTCAGTCCTCAGACGGTCATGCAACGCTAGAGGAATCCTCATAGGAGGATTAATCACTGGTTTGTGATTAGTTGTTGCTTTAATGTGATATTTTCCTGAAATGTGACCCAACCCTTTGAAGAGGTCACTACTGATTAATTATATTCTTTTTCTCCTGGCTATCATTTGGCTTGACTAACACTAATATTTGTATGCGACCCAGATTTTTAGAAGTAATTATTTCTTAAATTGGGACAGCTTCAACATTGGCAACTACAAATTTTATGATTTCTCTGTGATTGTCCCATAGAATGCATTCAAGTTCAGCAGTCACATTTTAGAATGACATTTGAAGCCTTAATCTGACTTTCGTCACCACCAATGCTATTGAATTATTCACAGAGGCACCACCGTCATTCTTGAACACAACCTTGACCTTATTGGTGTATAGAGGTTCAATCTATGTTGTGCTTCTGTCAAACTCGACTGCTGACTGAGGAACATCTAGCAATAGATTGCAAAACATTCTGGATCAATCACTGAGGGCATCAGTTGGTATCTAATCAGTGGTATTATGTGGTCCATATGAATATACTTTCAGTTTTTCATCAGAGGGCAGCATTTCACAAAGTGATTCAATTATTGACATCTGGCACTTTTTTTTTAACCCTTGGGCACAAATGTAGTATGCTGATAGCCATAGCGATTGCAGTCAAAAATTTTTAACGGATTTGCCAGGGAATGTGAGGATAATGCTGGCTGCTGTACATGGCCTCATCACAGAGAGGGGGGGGAGGGAGTAATTACTCATAAGTAGAGCCCAGATTTACATATATCAACCTACAAAATATGTAACAAAATCATGTATTAATGTGAAAATATTTAACATTGAATAAACTCTCTTTCCCCATGTTAATAATACCTACACACATTATTGAAGCAAAATTCAATATTATGGCTGCAAATTTCTGAAGTAACTTAAGTAATAGAAAACACTTCTCTAAATTTAATCTTATTTGGAAATCCCACATCAATTTAAGCTTTGTAAATAAATATTTCTTAGGGCTAAGTTTAATACCACTTCCTTAATCCCTGTAAAGAAAATACATTAAGTATTGTGGTTCAAAGTTATGTTATAAAGTACCTACAACCAAAATGTGTGACAAACCTTAAACTTTTCATATTTTTTTGCATCAAAAACATCCAGTGTTTATTTATTTTCCTATAATTCATTAGTCACCTTTCAACTTAAAGCTATTTAACTTGATCAATTTTGGCATAATCTGCATCCAACCCTGTATAGAATTTTATATCATAATTTGATACTCTAACATAGTGAATTTTATGAAGCATCACTTGGGTAGATTTGTAATTTTTTTTATTAGAGTTAATTTTTATTGTGCGTGTTCTAGCTCTCAACTCTCCACTGACGTTATGTCACCTTAAACACACTTGAGAAACATAATTATGTTTCAAATATGATTGATAACATGGCTGTACCATATGCACGAATTTGGGATTAAAACATTTTGGAAATATTATTTGTAAAATTTATAACTGGTCATTTTCGTATGTTTTTTAAATCAATGTTAAATCAATCCCTTTATCCACTATTTTGGTAATTTAGTACTTAAACTTCTATTTAGGATTTCAAAAGTATAATACATTTTGAATTTGTATTTCAAAGTTTTTGGTAATATTTTAAATTGATAAGATATTTCATTCTATGACCGTATTTAGGCCTATTCTTTGATCAACAAAACCAAATCCAATACAATGGTTCAATAATATCCCCCACCTCAGGGCATTACATTTAATAATTTTGGGTTTCCATTACAAGAGCAATGTTCTAATGTTTTGTTTTTGTATTCATGTTGTTGTATAGATGGACTCTTTTCAGGTGCAGGGCGAGTCGTCCCATCTGGTCATCTAGCTACATGCCAGGAAAGGGGCAGCTCAATTGGCTTGCTGCATTTGTGGGTTTCTTTAAGTCATTTTGATTTCTCGTTTTATTTAATATCCTATATAAACTTAGGAATGCTTTAAATATAGTTTTATCAAAGCTCATTTAAAATCAACCCAGACGAGTTACTTGACCCAATTATTTTCTATATTTTGTTCATTTTTTGTATTAAAAATTGGCAAGGTTGGATCAAAGTCGCCCCCTTGATGTTCTTAAAATTTCAAAAATTTTGAGATATGCTTCTAATCCAGGCCGGATGCAATCAACGTGGTTTCACATGTTGTCACTTTTATTTGGCTCCTATTTTCTCTAGTTAAGCAATTATTGGTGTAGTTTCTTCAAAAATAAATATTCCTTGTCTTATTTCCTTAAAATTATGGTAAGCTGTGGATCCTTTAAATGAACAAAGGAACATGGAATACAGACTGTATCTGTAAGGTACTTACTGGTCTGTACTACTTAACAGCGCTCAACAACCTCACTCATGGCTAAACAGTCTGTATTGTTAATCGTGTGACCATGGCAACCAATGAGAAAGTCTGTAACCTCGACCAATACTGTCACAACACTTGGAAAGAAAATCGTCCATAGGCCTAGTGAGTAATGTGGTAGCATGGAGCAAGCAGATATTTCAGTGAATCAATATTTAGCCAGAAGAGAGTAAAATAAAATCAATTTTTGAGAAATATACCAGAGCCTGTGAGCTAAGTGGAATTTCAATAAATATGCTTAATAAATGTCTATAATCACAGTAAGTATAATTGCAATAACTTGAAAATGAATAAAACATACTATGTAGGCCTACCAGTATTCTGGACGTAAATTGAGTAATGGATTCTTTCACTCCCATTGGTGCTTTAATTTTTATACACGCCGATTTTTTTTTTTAGCTGTGGTTGGCAGTCAGTATAAACTTAGTTGTAGAAAGTTAAAGTTGATCCAACTTCTACAAAGTCATAGGTAGTAAGGACTCCCGCCAGACACATCTGCTACCGTGGTATCGATTTCTTACAGATCACTAAGTACCTTACAGGTACAGTAGCCCCGTGGATTCTTTGGTGCTGACTAACAGCTCACAGCTGACTTCTGACTGTCCACATTTAGGTATAAACCTAAGTTTTGACTGTCAGAAGTGACAGCTACTAAACACATGTTTTTGCAGATCATATGGTTCGGCGTAAGGATACATCATTTGGTCTGGTAACTTTTCAAAGCTTTTAGCTGTCCGCTGTGAGCTGTCAGTCAGCACCAAAGAAGCCATGGGGCTATTTTACAACGTCTGTGTTCCAGGCTCCAAGCATAAAATATCTCTCTTTTTTTTCCTATTCATACTTTGAATTTTATTTTGTTTTAGATACGTGTGTTATTTATGGGATCCAGAATCACGTTAGTTTGTATCAGATGTGCATATCTTAAATGTGGGTCATTCCATGTAAATTAATTTAATATTCAAGAGGAAAAGGAACCCACCATATCTTAATCTTAAATTTTGATAAAAATTTAACACATATTATCTTTGAATGGTTTTATGACCATGTTTAACATTTTAAGACAATTTAACCAATAGTTTCCAAGTTATGAAAGCCCAAATTTAACTCAAATGCTCAAAGTTTTTGCGGCAACGGTGAGTAAAGTAATGACAGTGTGACATAACATAGTGCTTATCTCGAGAACTAGAAAAATTAGACGAGTGAACTTTTTTTTAATCTTCTGTCTAAAGATAAATGTTTTTGAATAATAGATTTTACTCTGGGTTTGTACAAAATATGATGTTTAAAACTCACTTGAAATAAATCATTTAAAAGAAATTATTTAAAAGAAATTTTCAATAGAAATACGATTCAAATCGATTACTAATATCAAAATAAGCAAAGGTGCTAACACATGTTTATTTTACCCCCTCAACATTCATAGAAGTACACAAAACATCTTTTTTGGTTTTCTTTGTTAAAAATATAGAAATTATCATTTTGAAAATTTAGCCAAAAAAAACTTGTTACCAGATTAAATTTCCTATTGCAACTTGATATGTTTATCTTTCCTTTGCTCACTGAGGGAGGATAAATAAGGCATTCGGGATGTTTTTATTCATAAATACTTAAACAAAGCTGAGTGAGCCATGACTAACATCAGTGATCCTGTTGTACCGCTCGACCACCGGCCTGACCTTAGTCACGTCTCTGATATGCTAATGAGCGTCCTGCGATGACAGTTTAAAGTCTATTTGTTTTTATGGTGTGTTAACTATGCCATGATCTGCTTTGATGGCAGCATAGCTTAAAGGGTCACGCTTGCAATAGGCTAGACTGTCAATGACGAGATTGAGGTTCTGATCTTTGTCGGGTGTAGTTTTCAAAAAATTGTTTCCCATTCTCCCTCCTTGTAAATGCGGGTACACTTCCTATAAATATAACCTTCCTCATCCCCAATAGACCAAGCGTCAGGCATTTGAATTTGGAAAAAATCTTCATTTGGCACCATCTTGAAAAGATGGTGGCAAAATGAGGTTTTTCTTGATTATCTCATCCAATGTTAATTACTGTAAAAATAGTTATAATATATATTATTCAAGATAAATTCTCTACAAAAAATGTCTTGAACACATTTTTCTTAAATAAAGTATTTTTTAGTTAGCAAGAAGCCTACAATTTTCACTCAACTTCACGCATTAAAGGGGTTCCCAATCTAATTTTTAATTTTCACGCTAAATGATCCGTTATTTTAGCCACTAAAATGTAACCAGTGCATTTGTTACAAAATATTTATGTTTTATAACTCTAAAGAAATAATATTTATTTCAATTTTTTTTAATATTCTTATTTATTTTTACACCATAAGTTAAAACATTTTACGGTCATAGAGTTATTTTATTGTTTCCCTTATTCCACTCATAATTCACTTTTGGGAATACAAGGGAAATAATCATTGAACATATTAAAAAATATTCATGTTTTTATACTCGCAAGACATAAATTTGACATATTAATGTATTCATACTCGTTTCCACACCACCATGCGGAATAGTATATGGCACGCTTTGTGGTTTCTCCTGTAGTCCTAATCCACTACAATGCTTTTAATTCAATTTTATTCTCTTTGATGTTGAGGGATGATGAATGTCTTTGTTATCCACCTCAGTTTCATCAGTTTCTTCAGGAATCAAGTAATTAAATTGTACATCAATTTCTTAATTGTGATTTACCATGTCCTCTTTATGTGCAATATTTGTACTTGATTGTCCTTTGCAACGAAAACAAATAATGGAGCATTGTAGATCAACTTTACGACAACTGCAAGCTGCTCCGCGTCCTTTAATACATTTACAAGATATGGTTTTAAGAAGTGCTTGAGTTGTTCCGACCACAAACTAAGGGACTCTTGCTGTTCCCATACCATGTTTGAATTTGTTGGTATGTTCTTGAGGAATGCTGGCATGAAGATGCGAGGTTGAAACTGTTTTTCAACAACGATTTTGTGAACAATCATAACAATCCTGTTATTGCCTCTACATTGTGAACCTTTTATAACATTATTAAATTAATCGCCCCGCGATGGATGCCATTTATAACATTATGCTATTATGTTGATGATAATTGCCTCGTGTTTGGGCGGTATTGGTACCATTGAAATAATACACAATTATTAGGTTAGATGTGATTTTATTTTAATATCACAATTGTTTTGATCGTAAAACTGATCGTGTCGTTAACAATTTCAAGACGCCATTAATAAATAACACGACCGTACGTATCGAAGGCTGGAGTGACAGACACAGTCACAGTGAGGGTGCTAGTGTCAGGGCTAGTGAGCCAGTCAGTGCTCAGTGCACATTTATTTCACCACGCCTAGTATATAACTCGCTTCGAAAGAACTTTCTAAAAGGTGGTGTTAAAAAAAATTAAAAAAACAAACAAAACCCATCTCAATGGCAGTAGAATATCCGAGAGCCGGAAGCTGCCTCAAATTACCTTTTAAATTTTCTATTCGATCTTTCCAGAACAGGAAGTTATTATATATTAAAAACCTTAAATTGTCATATTGACTCAGCAGGTTCTACGTCATGTCATGCACTCTGACGTCATTGATAATGGCTCTTGCCTTCTTAGAAAAAGAAGTGCTTTAAGCGCCACGTAATATATTATAAAGTTCAAATAAAATTAAATACGTTTATAAAATTATGACAATATTATTGTCAATGCTCTCACATATTCTTTAGGGGCAAGTCAGTAACATTACACAATTTAAACCTTAATTTGTCCAAAGTATCTTCCTTGTTCTTGGCTCCGTAAAGGTTTACAATACATTTTTGACATGCCATGTCTACATTGTCCGTATGAGCGTCCTGATCTTTGAAAATTTGCACAATCTCCTACAATTTCTCGTTCTTGTTTAAAAGTTTGACAAACTTTATTCCGCCTTGTCTGAAAAACGAGGAAGTTGTGTCACAGCCACTAAATACGAATAAGAACAAAATGTTGTCTTTTACTTCTTTAGTATATTTGAAGCTGCTAGAACATTCAGGTTTTGACACACAATAACAATATTTCGCTCAATTATTTCCTCCCCCTCCAACTCTTAAGTTGGCGAGAAGATAAAAATAACTCGTAACAAAAACAAAGAGTAATTCGTGGACACCAGCATTAAAGGTCAATAAATAAGTCACAATGTATGTTGATTTAATGTGAATGTTCGTTTAATTTTACTGACACATAAAAAAAAACACTTAAAATTTATTATTGTTTTTCTCATAACTAACCAAAGTTAACCAAAGCCTAGCGTAAGGCTTCTTGGGGCTATAACTAGAAAATACTTAATTTAGGAAAAATGTGTAAAGACCTTTTTTATAGAGAATTTTATTCTGAATAAGATATATAGTGACTATTTTTACCGTAAAATTAACATTTATCAAGATAATAGCGAAAACCCTCATTTCACCACCAAGATGGCACCGAACCCAGACCTCGTAGGAGGGGGAAAACTTAGTATGTTCATTACAGATAAAGCAATAAAACACTTTGCAGATTTCCAATAATTATTTCCAAATTTAGGCTTATTTTACTCCATGGCGCTTGGCCTATAAAACCATAAGCATAATTAGTACATGGGCATATAACCCAAACAGGTAGCAAGACGTGGTGCTAAAATTAAATTAACAGTTCATTGTGTCATAAAACGGTAAAGGCAAATGGATTTGTGATTTTGGTGGCTCTATTTAGCGTAGCCAAGTGTAATGTACTGAATAATACTTATGCCTCATGATAAATAGTTAAATGACCTATTATCTTGATATCAAAGCACATACAATTTGATACTCTATAAATACTATCCACTTTGTTTAATATAATTATAATGTAAATATAGAACTTGGTTAAATGAGACCTTTCTGCTCACTCGGCTCAATGTTCGGCACTCATCACTGTCACAGATAATATATTGCCTCACTCACACTCGTCTTTATTTAGTATTGCCAACTTAACATGCCACTATTCCTTACCCTCTCTAAAAGGCGAATACGTAAATTTCCTTGGAGGTTGTTTCTTCCTCTGCGGCTTGATGTGCCCGCGAGGGACTTCCCCACTCTCTTCCTCCAGAGATAACCTTGATGGGATGGACCCACGCTCATTTGAGTTCCACAAAACTTCTGGGGTCCTCTAAATGTTCCCGTCCTGCCATTCTCGTTGCTACCGGGGAGCAGAGGCACACCTTTCACATGCCTGTGCAAGAAAGAATGTCTGGGAGACATCTTCAAGGCTGTTTCTTTCATTTGATAAACTGAAGGATGCTCTGGAGTGACACTAACCCCCTCCTACACAAATACTACTGTTTAACAACATGACTATTCTATAAAATAGTGTCTGAGCTCACATCACAAGTGGAATAATGACTTTCTGATCTAGACCTTAAAAACATCCTGATGAGGATGTAGTGTATAGTAATACATTCCAAGGTTGTACCCTGAATTATCTTCTTTCCGGGGGAAAAGAGGTCCTACCTACCTCTTGGGGCTTGTAACAAAGTCTTCTAATAGGTAGCATCTTTATGAAAAGTTTTAACTTTGATATTGCATAACTGTTTACATAATAGTTATTAAAAAAAACTTTGCATACAAAATTTGTAGCCAATTTAACACTCTACAACTTTGAATTACAATTTTTCTCTCTAAGATGAATGGGTAAAAAGCTATGATCAATTAATTGAAAAATACCAGAATTTTGTCTGTTTTTGGCACGCCACAGCGCATGAGGGAGGGAAGGTCGAAAACTTCTGAACCACGGGATCGATCTTTATAACATATCAAAAACTTAGAACTACTTGACCTTTTGTAAGGTAATATCTCTATTCCCTGGACTGATAATGATAACTATGGTGAGTAATTGTGTCTTATAGTTGGAGTAGTTATTTTACCAAGTTCATAACAAACATCGAGACTTTATTGAATAAGCCTACTCATAAACCCAATCAAACACACTTATTCTGATTTTCCATTAAAAACAATTGTGTTATTGATTCTTGAAAAAGGCTAACCTCTTTCCATATTAATAATTTCCGTTTCGGTGGCTGCATGGTTTAAGGCACTACTCTCGCAATAGACAAGAGCACCGTCGACGGGAGGATCTAGGTTTGAATCTTTTATCATGTGGTTTTCCCAAAATAGATTTTCACTCTACCTCCACACAAAAGCAGGCTCACATCCTTTTAATATAATCGTCCTCATCCTTAAAACCATCGGTGTAGTTAGTACATAAGCGTATATCCTGAATGGGTGGTAAGACGCGGTGCTAAAAAAACTATAACCTGCTGAGTTTTAAATAACTATCTTGACAGTGGTGGAAATATTTTAATTCCTCCATACTTCTGCTCTATACACAAGAAAAAATTCTATGGCATTAATTTTTATAATTGGTGAGTATTGATTGCATTGTCACATGTACTCCTCATACCCAATTTAGAGGTTAACATAACTATATAGGCTAACTTATTGTTGGTTTGATATTCATAATCTGTCTTCCTGGTTCAGGTTTAATGAGGACTGTCCATGTGTTTATGGTAATGCACAGTTTTAGGCCTATATACCATAAACCACTCTTAGATATATCATAAACAGTTAATGCGTGGTAATAAGTGGGTTGCCCATAGCCTAAAGGTCACGATATTAGCCCCACGACCTTTTTCAACAACTAGTAAAGCTTCCACTTATCTCATTTCTATATAAGAACACACTCTTAGGTGGGGATTTAGGCGACGGGAAAAATGGTCAATGTTTTTGCAGTTTTGATAGAAAAACTTAATTTTTTTTGTCAAAAGAAATTAAATATTGCTTCAGTACATAGGGATTAATTTCCTTTAATATGTGTCAGGGATGTTCTAGAATTTAATGACAACTTTTTCTCTTTATTTAAAAAGTTTCTCATCTAATCCTGCCATCCTCATGACAAATATTCAACAACTGTTGATATCACCGTGTGAAGAAAATTAAACTCTCTGTTTATACCGAAGCAATATTTTAGTTTTTCTTTGGGGGAGTGGGGTGTTCCTCTATAATAACTTCAAAAAGACTTCTTAAAAACTCAGCTTTTGTTTACTTAAAAACTCTAAAGATGCTTTAAAAAAAATCAAATAATACATTTAAAATCCAATTGTTGTTCTTGTCCATTCATGATAATGGCTGTGTAATCCTGCAAAGGGAGAGTTAAATAATATACCTATTAAAAATAACTTGCTTAGTATTGTTCTGTCAGAAAACATTAGGCTATGATCCTTGTTTCATGCCTGGCCGCACCCATAATTACATGAAAAAACAAAAGCTCCAAATAAACGGAGATTCTGAATTAGTGCATTCAAAAAAACTTGTGCTTTACAATTTTCATGTAATGATTCTAAAAATGACAAAAAATGCACAGTTAGTATAAAAATAAGAAAATATTATTAAAATAATTTGCAAAAATATGCACAATAAAAATTATGTTTTCAATATAAAGGTATCATAAAATGTGTTTTTATACAAAAGTTTTCATTGTGATCGGCTTAGCAG
>CABFVZ010000151.1:520376-549698 GCA_902151445.1 Timema monikensis
TTTGTTTTCAATATAAAGGGTTCACAAAATTTGTTTTTTTACAAAAATTTTCCTTGGGATCGGCTTAGCCGCCCCCCCCCCCCCCTCTCCCTGCAACACCATAATCTTTTGGGCTTTGGTTATAAGATACAGGTATGGCCTTAGTGTAACTCGTCAAGAGAGAACTGCAGGGTGAACAAAGTGTAGCTGCGGCCCATCTCAGAATCATTCATAAATAGGGTTTGCCTGCAATGTTAATCAAAGAGTTTAATTCTATCACTATTTATAAATGCTTATTTGTACTGTAGTTTTACCAGAGCATTCATTTCAATTGTGTGTTTGTTTTAACCCATCAAAATAAGTTTGAAATAATGTGAATGTAAGCTAAACAAAGGCCTAGCAACATTTACAAATCCATATAAGGACTTGACAATCAGATGTCAATTATTTGTTAGTAACCAATTCATTATAATATTTATACAGTATATGTTTTACTTTGAAGGAGGGAAAAAAAGTTCAATCAAGGATGAAGGTATGACTACAAGTATTTACTTTTGATGTCACAAGGTTTATTTAGGGTGAAAAACTATGAAGGACTGTTCATTGGAGTCTTGGGTTGGATTCGAGAATATACAAATCTGAATATTTTTTTAGTTTAAAGATTGACATTTATTAAAGTTGGGCCTACTAGGTTAAGTTGTTTAATTATACATAGGGCTACAGCTCCCAATTGGAAAAAAACTGTAATCTGGATAACTCCATAATAATTGTTTTCCTTCTCTGTCATATACATTTAATACAGGATCATTCCCAACTGACGGAAAAGATGAACCGACTGGATTCTGAACCGATTTCATATAAAAGTTGTCTTGCTTAATTTTGGTACCAGTATAGGATTCAGCCCGTCAGACACTTGACAGTTTGGAGAACTGGATTCTGAACCATTTTCAAGTCGAGAAACCTCTTGAACTTCGGGCCACTTTTTTTTAAAAATTAAATTCTCTAGATTTGTTTGTATTAAAAAAGTTTTTTTATTCCTATTTGGGCATAATTTTTCTTTTTATGTAGCGAATGGTGTAAGCTACATTATAACAGTGTACCATATTTACTGGGATACAATGTGCCTCTCTTTTTTTTGCCAAATTTTATTTCCAAGATTGGAGTGCACATTAGAATCGATGATGTACTAGATTAAAGGACACATTAATAAATTCCACCTACTGCTCTGCCATGTGTTCACATTCTTACAACTTTGCCCCCTCTCCTTGGGCATGGTTGTCATTCATTTGGTTTTCTCCAATTTTTGCGCTATTTGTTAATATTGTATCGTCATTCCCTAGCCTTCTTTGCTACATAACAGTATTTTGGTTTTCTTTAAAGCACTTACGCCCATTGTTTACTGTACTCGTTCTGGTAGTATCTGGAAGGTTTTGTAAAGTGAATTGAACACAAGTTTGGAACAAAATACATTTTTTGATTGATTTAAAGTTTTGCAAATTTAGCTGCTTTCAAGGTTCGAACATATTTGTTATTTAACATATGAAAGAAAAAAAAATTAAAACTAATATTATATATATTAATAAGCTGGTAAGCTATGTTCACATTTTGATTGGTGTTTTATAACTTTAGCTAGTTAAATAAATTTCCACTACTCTACATCTATTAACACACCCTTTAAAAAAATGATACACATTGATAGTGTCAAAAAACTAAAATGTTTATGGATAAATGATTTTATGCCTCAACAGTTTCCACACAATTGTGCTTGTTAAACTGCTAATGCACATAAACATTTTACTATTCTTTCAATAAAATTTTTCATTCTAGTTGCATTCTTCTTATACCAAGAAATCAACATTTCTAAATTAAACATTGTCGATGGACTGTGCTTTCTTTTAACAATTTACCCATCCATATTTGGTCAACTAAATGCTTAGAGTTACACTGAAGTAAAGTACATTCACTTATATAAAACGTGAGACTTTCTGAAGTTTATATTAAATATTTTATCCTATTTGACTCATTTTAATCACACCTCTAGTCAAATAAAACTTGTGCGCGTTATGTGTGGAACGGAAAGGTCATGATGAGAAATTAACGACCAATTTGCTTTCATTATCGCTTTTTTTTTGTTGCAATGATTCATGATTTAACATTTTCATTATAAAGTGGCTTTAGGTTCAATAGTTTCTCCTATATTTAAATAATTAATGTTAATTAATTTTGATACAGAGCTATGGGTGCCTGAAACCAACTGAATGGAGTCCTGGATTCTGAACCATTATGTACTATTGTTTATTTGTAATTTTACTTTTAAAACAGGTGTGTGCGACTTTGAAGAAATGGGATCTGAACTGTTAATGAGCATTTAAAAAAATTGGGACACTTTTTCATCTTAAGCCTAGTTATTGAATAGTTGCTTAGATTATTTGTAATTTTGCTTTATTTTTGCAGTGTTTCAAAATGTATTATAAATTAGTATGTTCACAATAAAAAAAATTGGATTTTCTTTATTGTGAACAAATTCTACTCCCACTCCTTGATTTCCTGTATTTTCACTCTCTGAAAAAGGGATTACTAAAATACCATTGGTGGCTCGTCATACTTAGGAAATGAGGCGACACCTTACTTACCTCGCTACTAAACCATTACTAAATACGTGTGAAGAGTACAGCAAGAAAAGTCCAATTTTGACCCAAATTTAGTTAGCACTTCCATCTCTTGGATAATAATGAGACCTTTCTAATGCACTTTAGACTGAGGTCAAAAGAGGGCACTTTTTTTTTATATAACCCGCCTCGGTGGCGTAGTTGGCTAACGTACTACTCGTGTTGAGCTCGACTGCTGAGGACGGGGAGATTGAGGTTCGAATCTCGGTCGGGTGAACTGGGGGTGGTTTTTCCTAAATGGTTTTCCACTCTCCTTCCACGAAAATGCGGGTTCACTTCCTCTAATTCACCCTCCCTAATTCCTAATCCATTAGTGTAATTAGTACTTAAAGCGTATAACCCGAACGGGTAGTAAGACGCGGTGCTAAATATTATTATTTTTTTACATCCACTACTGTTTCCAGCCTGTGGTCAGGACAGGTACAACATCCAGTCCCACGGCCGTTAATTCATCACTGTGAAAGGGTAAACCTGCATTTCACCCATGATAAATTCTCGGCCATGCCAGGAATCGAACCCTGGACCCTTACCTCAGTATACATACTCGCTACCGACTGAGCTAAGGTGCCGGATTTAAAAAATGTCTTTTTTCATATTTAAATTTTAAAAAAAAGAGTATTTGGTGTTGCCCCTTCGGGGCTTAAGATGAGTTATCCTAGAAAATGAGTGTAAATGTGACGGATGTGATCATATGGTTTGGTGAATGAATATAGTATGTTAACTTTTCCCAGCTGTCTCATACCACTCTTCCGACAACATATGACCTATATAATGTAGTTCTCTTCCAAAAGTTAGGTCAGGGTTCAACTCCCATCAACAGGCCTTATCTTTCAAATTAACGAGCTACCATTGGTAGACATCCTTAACAGTAGCAATAAAAATTTGATTTGTGCATTTTACATAATACACTAAATGGTTAAACGTAGTACACCTAGTTCACCAAAATAACTAATAGATTTAATTTTTATTAAGATAGGAATAAATATAGGAAAGATCCGCTTTGGTGGCCGCATGGTCTAAGGCGCTTCTCTCACAATAGACTAGACTGTCGATGATGGGGAGATTGAGGTTAGAATCTCAGTTCAGTGTACTAGTGAGGGTGGTTTTTCTAAATGGTTTTCCCAATATCTTCATGCAAGTTTGGGCACATTTCCTCTAAATTCAACCTTCTTCATCCCTAACTCATTAGCATAGTTCATAAGCATATAACTTGACCTGGCAGTAATATGCTATAACTTAAAAAAAAAAATATGTAAAGCCACCTCATTATAGAAATGAATAATACCCGTGAACAGATAAATAAAGAATATTAATATTATTATTATATAATTTAAATGGTCATTGTTGACAATAATAAGAATAATAAATCCATTGCATTGCTTTTTTCATATAAATAATTCACAAATATAAATTAGCCACTTAATTGAAACTTGTCACTAATAGTTTTACTACATACAGATGTTTGTACTTAATGTTGACTTCTTATTATTTTTTTAGCAATTTTATTGCCACAACTTGCACAACTCCGGGGGCATGTCAACAGTTGAAAGATGAGATACGTACTCTGAGGTCGTATTTAGTCCAAGCTCGCAACATAGCTTCCTTACAACAGGAGCAACTTTCTAGGGGATACAAGGTCCACTCAAAAGCTGCGGACTTGACCAGGAAGAGCCTTACAGCATGTAAGGTGAGACTACTGTTTGACGAGAGCATTTACTGTTGCCGACTGAGGATTGAAGTGACAGGTTGTGAGAGTGGAGGAAGAGAGAAAAAAAAGTGTGGTAAAGAAAGTGTTGCCAACTGTATGATTTGGATATTAATTTTGATATAATTTCATCACCTCTACAGTCCATTTGTAGGACATTTTATAAACGTAATATCCTGTGGCCCTGCTATAAAGTAACATTTTTATTAATAATTAATTTCTTACTAAAATTTCTGGGCTTATTTATTAATATAATGTCAAAAGGTAGTATCCTAATGGTCAAAAACAATCCATTTCAGGTTCTTCTACTATCACTAGAGACTATAGACTTGGCAACACTGTGTAAAGAGGAAAAAAATGACTGGCACCATCACTAAATAGCTTCTCGAGATGTCATTGTGATCAAATTATTATTAATATTATTATTACTATTAGCACCGTGTCTTACTACCAGTTCGGGTTATACACACGTACGTTAATGTGTAGTGGTAGGGTGATTGTGAGATGAAATGGAGGACCTACAGTTTAACGTGGGATCCGAACCACGGTGTAGGCCTGGCATTCCACATATTCACAAGTTGTGATTAATACACGTCTTGTCAGAGGTGAAGGAAGGGTTTGGTAATCAGATAAATCTGTGCCGGGACCGAGGATTGATCTTCGGATCCCCAGCACAGAAGTTCGACATCTTACCCCTGGACCGTTAGTTCACCCAAATGATTGTTGAAGAAGAAACAATATATCTGCCATGGTTTTTTGATGTTCCCTGCAGACAGTTGTGTCTTATCGCCTAAGAGGTTGTTTCTTCATTAGATGTAACCGCTTGTGTAGAATGAATTACTTAACAAATTCCCATTTTAACTTATTTTGAATAAAATTGCTATCAAGACTTTTGAAAAATTGAAATCATTGATGTGTTTCTTTAAATAACCATACCACTAACTCTCCCGAAAGGTTTCCAAAGGATAGTAAAACAAAAAAAATGGCATTGTTACGTCTTTTTTTTCTTTCTTTAAAAAAATTGTTTTCCACTCTCCTTCCAAGCAAATGCGGATACACTTCATATTAATATAACATCCCTGATTCTCAAAACCACTAGCCCTATTAGTACATAAGCATTTAACCCAAATGGGTTGGTATGAAAACAATTTAATCTGTCATTTAGTTTGGTTACAATATCCATGTTTTTCCCGACTAAACAATTTTGGTTGTCAATTTATATGAAATTATGTAAACCGATGTTTATACTTTATATTTGTTTCAGGCATTGTCGTTGGCGAAAAAAGATTTGGAATTGGCTAGGAAAAATGTGGAGGAATGTAAAATTCACTACAATTCCTTGGAGCAATTGAAGAAACAACTTTTAAGTCTAGTAAAGGAACAGGAACAATCGATCAAGGAATTACAGGAAACAACAAGGAATCAACAAAGTAAGTTCTTTTCTTATTATTTAGAATGTTCCGGACTGGTTGGCCACTGACACCAGGAAAAGTGGAAACAATAGTAGAATTATGAGCTCCAAGGGGGAAAAAAACCTCGGAAGTGATAGAATGTTCTATCTCTCTAGTCAGGAACTTTATTATATTTGTAAGAAGGTACAGGAAAGGTGGATACAAACATATAAAAGGGACGAACACATTATGGCTGTTACAGTGAAAAGAACACAGTTCACACTTTACATTGCTGCCACTGGACAAAGAGGTAATGGCTGCCTCTTAAAGAAAATCGACCGTTACCACCCAATCCCCTGACCTAGGTTATATTCCCTCGGAACTCATCAGGGGGCAGTGTGAAATGCACAACACAACTTCTTAAAAAAGGAAACCAAAAAGCAAAAAAGAGGAAATGAAAATTTGTAAAATGATAGGACACTTAGATAGTAACATGTAAAAGGAATAACATAAAGGACATAATTAGATTTTTAATGCTTGGGTGGCAGCTAACATGACCTTTGAACTTAGTTAAAAGGTAATTAATTAGCTTCAATATATTTGTGTGTGTGTGAAACAACAAATACATACCGCTGGGTTTTCTTGAGTGGTTAGGTTATTTTATATGAATCCTAATCGCACACTATATCTTTAAGTTTCGCTTGACAAAACATAATTTTTCAAATACACCACCATATCTCCTTTAGCAAAATTAATACTAATATCATACCAAAGTATATTTAAACATATGTAAAGGAGTGATACTTTTTTAATAGATGTTTTATATGTCTACCGTAAATACTCTGTGAATTGAAAGCTGAAAAAAACCCAAGTAAAGTCAGAAGGATTTAAGCATTATCAACATTTTAATTAAAACAATAGAAACATATTGAAGCTAATGTATTTTAATTATTAATAACAAATTTACTGCAATAGAATTTCCGCTACATATGACTTTATGGGAAGCTAGTTTAAAAAACCTTATCGAGTTGATATTTTTAAAACTATGATTTTTGTTTTTTTTACAGTAAAATTAAATGACACATTACTTTATTATTTTCAGAGGAATTGAAGGAAACTAATAAAGTTCACAAATTACATCAGAGAAGATACCTAGAGACAGTAGAGATTTTGAAAAATAACGGTGAGTACGTTTTTTATTTTTTTAATCTTGTATACAAAGAACATACATACAGGAAATAGAGATAGGTACAGGGCATCCACGGCAGGAGAGGTATCTAGCAGTCAGTAATTAACCTCTGTGTTATTGGGGTAAATTGCTCATCTCAGGATCTGATGTTCGCGGGCTCAAACCCAGCCGAAGTACGACAGATTTTTACTGAGCGACACAAATCCATAGCACACTTTCCTTCATAGGAGAAGTAAAGCTGTCGGTCCCGTGTCGATTGTGGCGTGTAAAAGGACCCTTGAAGGTATGTGAAAATACCTCTCCCGACAAAATTAATAGGCTTTTTCTTGCACTTTTTTGGCATATAACCCGTATGGGTAGTAAGAGACAGTGATAATTAATAATAATCACATTCAGGAAAAGTTATATCCATTCGCCACACCCACCATAAGATGTGCAAGACCTTGTGTTTATTTGTTGTTACTTTTGGCAGTCGGAATATTCACATGAATTAATTGTTTTAAATTATTAATTGTTTTTGTATGTTTTTGCTGTAAACTGCCTTTATTGTTGACCTTAAAAATGCTTTTCAAACAAGAGCTTCTAAAATATGGTGTTCTCTCTTCTGAAATCGGGATGGTGAACAAGCCAAAACGAGGTCGGTTGTTGACAAACCATCAAGGAGTATGTGTTTTATGCTGTCTACAAAATAATGAGTTTTATTTTGAAACTAATATTTAGTTTTTCGCTTTCTCTAATTTATAAAAACTCTTTTTGCTGTTGTTAGTTATAACAGGTCACAAGTGTGAATATAATACTTGTTTGAAAGAATAAAAGGGTAATATATTCAAAATTAGACACAAGTCTGGACTTTTGTGCACAGATTAAAGCACTGCATAGTAAGCTGACTGTTTCTGATTATTTGTTTGTCACAGATAAACTTCCATCACGGCTGGTAAAGTGGATCAAAGAGGTCGAGGCAGCCGTCAATACGTCTTCTCTTCTTGCTGTTGAGGAGGTTAAGAGTGACACTGAACTTGACGAGAGTGGCTCGTTCCCATCAGACAGTGTACCGTCTCCTGCAGAGAGTAGAGTTCGTCCGTTCTCGACGGACAGCGGCATTGCCCCCTCTCCATCGGACAGTGGGGTTGGCATAGATGATAATTCTGAGCCTTCCACTCCCCAACCTGCTAGTACCGACAACAGAGGTAGGGGGCTCTGAGTGTCTACCATCTGGGAAAACTGGAATTAGCCGGGAATTTGGAGTGATTGGGAAAAAACTGTAATAAGTGGGGAATTTGGTAAATTACAATTAAAATCTGGGAAAATGTTTTACTTAAAATATGAAATACAATAATCATTAAATCAGTAAATTATAATGTGATTTAAACTGCCATTTTGTTTGTTTGTAGCTGTGCAATATAGTTTTAATTCCTAACAAACAATGTTAATACAAATTTAAAAAAAATCTGTTTTTAAATTTTAAACCTTATTACTATTTATAAAAAAAGATTGATATAAAAACGAGGGTGGAGGAGGAGGGATGAGTTAGAAGGATGTGATATACTATTTAGTCGGAAATTTTAGGAAATGATCAGGGGAAATCAGGGAAAAGGTCGTGGATTTCATTGGTCAAGTTGAGTAGACACCATGCTAGTCCACTATTTATTTTATTCGCTCAAACCTGACTTAACCTGGTATTGAACCTTGTACTATAGGGACATGGCCACTTCTACACGCTGGATCATAATATTTTGAAACTATTTTGACATAAAAACAATTTGGTCGGTGAAAGGCACTTTTCATTTGGTATTAAAAAAAACTGCCAGAAATTTATATCCTGCTTTTTTAAACCTAACGCCATTAGATCTAAAATTTCATCTTTACAAAGTTAAACACATTCTTAATTAATTGTTCATGAAATAATGTCACTTTAGTCATTATTCCTAGTTCCTACGCTTCATAAGTTCTTACTTTATTGTACTTAAAGCAAATTTGCTAATCTTTAGGTCATTTTTAAATACTCAGCCAATCGACTAAAACAGTTAAATAATAAATAAATGTTAATATGAAAAGTTTTTATCGTGAACCAATGTAAATTGTTGTGTGTTTTCATACCACTATTTTCTATCATTCTCCCTGTTTATTCTTTCAGGATTGTGTTGTGATTATGGTTTAAAGCCCAAATCAAAAATGAGTATTGACACAGGGTTCAATGATCTAGAAATGACACCGAGCTCATCGGTTGAGAGCGATTGCAAGGAAACTTTGGCTGATTATTCATCAAATACTGTTGATAACATGAGTGATTCAGATGATGACGACGACTTTATTTCCATAAATGAACGCATTCCTCCTAACGGCAGCAGCTATTCCTCTGGCAGTGTTGGTAAGCCACAAGTATATTAACTGGTTTTGTGTAAATAACTGCAGATAAAGGTCGTTTTTGTTTGTTGTTTAGCATAAACGGGCTTAGCATTGTATTTAAAAGCACCCCTAAGAAGATAAACAAGTTTTCGAAGTTGTGTTTCAATTTATTTTCATAATTGTTAGTGAAAGGAATAATGTGTTGTTCATTGATGGTTTTAGGTATGGCTTTTACAAATTTATGAACTGGCATATTTAATTCAAGGTAGACATCTTGTGAATGTGTGGAATGCCAGGCCGCCACCGTGGTTTGGATCCCACGTTAAACTGTAGGTCCTCTATTTCATCTCACAATCACCCTACCAATACACATTAGCGTAAGTGCGTACAACCCAAACGGGTAGTAAGACGCGGTGATAATAATAATAATAATAATTCAAGGTAACACCCAAGTGAATTTCCCCCCACCCCTCCCACCCCTCATATTATTCACTTTGGGCGAGTGAGGAGGAAAAAGTGGTGACATTGGCCAGGCTTGATAATAAAACACAAACAATGTGTACCACAATGACTATCAAGGGAAGTACACAACATAAAATAGATGGATACAGAGTGTTTACCATCCGGTAAACCTGGAATGAGCCAGGAATTTGAAGTGGTTGGGAAAAAAAACTGAAATAAGTTGGGAATTTGGTCAATTATATATATAAAAAAAATAATTGGGGAATTTTGTTTAACTCAAAATATGAAATATAATAATCATAAAATAAAAAATTTACAGTGTGATTCAAACTGTCTTTAATACAAATTAAAAAACATGTTTATTTAAATTTTGAAACTTATTATTATAATTCATAAATATAGGGGAGGGGGGAGTAAGTAGAAGGGTTTGACATACTCCAGACTAAGGAATTTAGGAAATGATCAGGGGAAATCAGAGAAAAAGTCGGGAATTTCATTGGTCAAGTTGAGTAGACATCATGAATTAGCTTTTAATGCATATCTTAATAAGTGAAAATAAATTGATGTATATTTACAAAACGAATAAAACATGTTGTTTTCTCTAGGGTTTTAGGATATTATATTTTATCTTAGAATGGTGACCTGGTGGTCTAGGGGTAAGGTGTCAGACTTCTGTGCTGGCGGCCGGGGTTCAATCCTCGGTCCCGGCACAGATTTATCTGATTTCCAAACCCTCCCTTCACCTCTGACAAGACGTGTGTTAATCACAACTTGTGAATGTGGGGAATGCCAGGCCTCCACCGTGGTTCGGATTCCACGTTAAACTGTAGGTCCTTCATTTCATCTCACAATCACCCTACCATTACACATTAGCGTAAGTGCGTATAACCCGAACGGGTAGTAAGACGCGGTGCTAATAATAATAATAATAATAATTTTATCTTAGATAGTAACCGACTAAAAGTAAATTATAACATGAGTATATAAAGAAGTACATATTAATAGTAATGAAGAGCTATGTTATTTTTAAATAAATAATATGAATAATGATTTAACTTTAGATTTTAATATTTTTGCAAGAAGTTATAGGATAAAATAAAAAGAACGGACACAATACGATATGGATTTTTCACACGTTTTAATATTTCCTTTAGGCAAAGTGGTAATGGCTGCCTCTTGGAAGAATATTGATCATTATGCGCTGCTCTGTTCTTCAGCTTTAGTTAAATATTATCTGGGGGAGTGTGAAATGTACAACTTCAACTTCCTAAAATAGTCCCCTGACATTTGTGATCGGTCCCGGTTTTGATCCTGAGGGTTTGCAAACCGATACGTCACCTGGAAGTTAAGTTCTACAATCCTAAGAACATTGTGAACGCCAAACTTTTCGCTGCCAGGCCTAACAGAACATCACTTGGAGACAAACTTCCACTAGATCTCGGTTTAAAACCGACTCCACTACCACCGAGCTCATTTATCACACATTGCTGCAAACCGTCAGATTATGTCATCACTTGTCAGGCCACCACTTCACCGGGGACTCTAGGTCCAATCATATTGATTAATAAAATTCATACAGATATAAATAATAGTACAACAATGAGGTAAAACAAACCATAAATATCAGGCAACAGAAAATAAAACTTCTTTGGAACTTACTCCAAAACACCTTATTTATCATGATAAAACATAACTGGATTAATATCCCACCAAAAAAAGAAAAACTACAACGCAGTTAAGTGGTTTACTTCCCCTCCGAATGAAGTTGTGCTGCGTATTTTTAACGCTCAAGAAAAATCCATCGACCTCGGCTGGGTTTGAACTAATAGTTAGGATCCAAGATATAAATTTGTATAAAGAAAATGTTTCGAAATATTTTTGTTAATTTTTTAGACACAATCATAATTATTATAACTTAGTTGTCATATTATTATTGTAACTGATTGTAAATAAAAATGTGGACGAAAATTAATGGGTTAGGTTATTATTAATTATTTATAGCAATGTGTAGTCTACATATTTTAACTCTGTTATTATTACAAATAAATTTAAAATACTCATAAACGACAAAAATACAACATTTAAGAGAATAAAATATTGTTGGTATACAATAGTTTTTAAAATATAAAACTATATCTATACAAATTATGATAGAATTTAAAAAATAAACACACGTAAGTTACACTCAAAGTCACAACTCATTTTTTGGGTTCCGTACCAAGAATGGAACTCTTATGAAAAACTCAAGCTATATATCTTTTTTCGGTCCCACACAGATCTCAACAATTGAACGGTTAGACATATAAAGCCAAAACTTGGGTTGCAGTTAAGTGGTAGCATGCCCACCTGAAATGTGTTGGTAGCAATTTTGAAAAAAGACAAATAACGGAATTGGTGAGGCATTAAAATATATATATATATAATATCTTAATATAATAGTATGCATATATTATCATTTTTTAAAAACAAATAGTCTCATAAACGGAATTTTAAAAATGTTGGGAAAACACTGAAAAAAAGGAATATTTAAAAACAAATGCTGTAAAAATTATTTTATTTATATGCAAATAATACTTTTCGAAATATTTATATATTACTCTCACTCGGTACTTTTACTCATGAATCCCGCCTGCTGACAACTTTCGATGGAGCAGAACCACATAAACGAGAAGAGGATGGTGAACCTAGGCACAAAATCCAATTAACCTGCAACAAATGCACACCTGATTCTCAATAATGTGCAAAGAATGAAAACCAGCCAAACAACGCAGATTATTAAGTCAGAGATATTGCTGAAAGTTTGTTTTCTAATTATTTTGGTTCCTAGTTAAAGCTAAAGTTATATTTAATATAAATGAGTACACCTTAAATTTTCTTATTTTGTTCAATAAGTCATAACCTATCTCACTTAGAGAGACACGTAGCATCCTAAGGTTTCATTTTATTAATTTATTTGAGATATCTAACGTGCATTTTCTGAACCGAGTGATAAAATCAGAACACCACTTTGATACTATCTTAAAACTTGAAAAGACACAACATCTCCGTCCATTAGCTCATCAGTTTAGAGAAAAAAACAAATATTTCATTAAAAAATTAAAAATAAAAGTTCTACGGTGTCAGGAATCGAACCTAGTGTCCCTAAATCAGTATAAAAACATGCTATCGATTGAGCTAAGCTGTTGCCCTATCTGTACGTTAAATAAATCTGTAAATCATGTTCTTGTAGGATTATTGGTTTAGAAAGCATTTATAATAATAATAATAATAATAAGGTAACCAATAATTATTTGAGGAGTATGAGATTTTAAAATATAAGTAGTAATGCAGCCTACAAAATACATAATTTATTTGGTCTTGAAATTAACTTGGAAGGAGTAATAACTGTTGGCTTAATGCAAAACATAAATGTTTAGAAGATGTATGAATGTTAACCTCATTAGAACCTGTCAGTATTTTGCTAGTGCATTACTTGATGAAGTGAATAATGTGATCCAACCCACCTTTTAGACAAGCGCAATTGAACTATTTTACTCTATACGCGGACATTCACAACCAGCTAGCACACACAGAATGAACTATTTATTAATATGTTTGAGTGCCAGGAAAACTTCACTGTTTCTTAGGTAACCTTCATATATTCAATCTTAAATCAATAGGACAAGGAAAAAGTGTTTAAAGCAATTTTTGAGGGTATTTTTTTAGCACCGCGTCTTACTACCCGTTCTGGTAATACGCCCAAGTACTAATTACTCTAATGGGTTAGGAATTGGAAAGGTTGAAGTTAGAGGAAGTGAACCCGCATTTGTGTGGAGGGAGAGTGTAAAACCATTTAGGAGTTGATTTAGTAAAAAAATTTGACAAAAATAATCACATTTAACATTATACATTAAATTTATTTTAAAATGATAATAATAAACGCAAATCTTAATAAACCACACCTTTTCTCAATAAAAATACTAATTATTAATCGTTTTACTAATAGTTATATAATAGCCGCTATGGTAACATTGAATAAAGTATGGAATTGAACTATGGTCCCACAAAGTTATACACAGTCATAATAACTTTGAAGAAACATATAAAATTAACTTTATTATAACTAAAATATGTCCAATGGATAAGATTCTATCAATATATTTTTTTTTCGTCCACCCGGAAATAATATAAAATATTTTAAATAAGGATTGGAACCCTTAAATTACAGAAGTTTTTTTTTTTAAACTCAGCTTCTTACAAATAAAGTAAAAACCTTTTAGAGTTAATCTATTATTTACATTACATGTGTGGAATATAATAATTAATCATTGATAAATTTATAATTGGCTATAAACAGTAATGAAGATTCTGGAAAAGGGGAGACTTGCTTTATGTTACCATGTAAAACCAATCAATGTGGGGTAACAGTGCCAAAATACCAGCCCGCATGTTAATGAGAGCAAACATAATTAATTAACTTAGTATGTAAATATTAATTATTGATTTTATCATTACCAAAAGCAATAAAGTAAAATTAATTTAGTAAATCAAACCATTCGGGCATCGCTAAAAGACATAACCCCTCCCCATCACTCCTTCCCAACAGTCAAGAAATAATTTAAAGACTTAAGGCCTTCTCTAACTTAGGCCTTGGGCGTAGCTACATTAGCCCCATGGCTTCTTTGGTGCTGACTGACAGCTCACAGCTGATTTCTGAAAGTCAACATTTTGGTATATACATAAATTTTGACCGTCAGAAGTGACAGCTGCTAAACACATGTTTTTTGCAGATCATATGGCTCGGCGTAGGGATACTTAATTTGGTCTGGTAACTTATCAGTGAGCTGTCAGTCAGCACCAAAGAAACCATGAGGCTACTGTAGGCAAACTATTCTGCAGTCATGTATGGAGGTATATCATACCTCGCGGGTTGAGTAATAAGTTGTTATCTTTCAATCTCGACGGAGTGTATATTCCTTATTAGAAAGTAAAGTTGTGCTTAAAGGTAAATCTGTATTTTGAATTTTCACTAAACTTAAAATTCGATTATGAAATTTATATAACTTGTATAATATCCTTTTTATTAATCTCAACTATCTTCTGTTACAGAAAGCCCCCAGTCTCTGGAATCGGATGAAGTGAATGCATTAGTTTTAACTCACCTGTCAAAACCATTGGAAAAACAACCGCTCCTTGAACCGGAGTTGGAATATTGCGAGACAAATGCTCTAATGTCCATACACCCAGATGACACATTATCACATAACCCTTCGGGAAGAGATCCTTTGTCTGAATCGGATATATTGGATATTGATAATGAGTTTGTAAATATCCTAAGTCCAGTTGATGAGTTAACTAAACCTTGGACGGAAGAGGTTCACGCATCTGAATTGAACGAACTACCAAGGTTGCCCAACATATCAGAATCAACACACACATTTGAGTCCTCATTGAGTGAGAGGGATACATCTGAAACTGAGGTGGTTTCAAATCTAGATGCCTGGCCAACCGAGGACTTAATAATTTCTACCCATTTATCGCTTGAACAAGCGTTTGAGACACATAACCAGCCTCCTTTAACAGGCTCAGAGCCCACAACTGAAGAACCTGCGTCTGAGGATGAAAATATGTCGAACCCACTTGAAACGCTCGCATCCTCGGAACAAACACCTTTCATAGCACCGAGTATGTCGACTTTAACTCCTATGGGCATTCCTTCTTTGACCTTTCTCCCGGATATGACAGCGCCCTTAGAGGAAACACATATGTCTGGAGTCTTACAAGGTAAGGATTTTCTTAAATGCTGGTATGGTTATTTCAATTGGAAATTTTATGAATAAATCACTATATTCTTCTAAGACCTTTCAATTCAACATTGTTACATTCTTAGCTAGAGTTGAACAGTTAGTGATAGTGATTTTTTCATGCCAATTAGGAGTGATGCAGAGTTGTATCAAACTTTTATGTTGTGCTGAATATTTATTCAAAATTAAGAGATTTTTGTTATAAAAATTCTATTCAAACCCGAATTGTTGTCATCATGAACTGTTTGCGGCTTGTGACTGGGTCACTTTTGTGAAATGCCTCAATCTCCCTCCCTCTGTCCTTCCACTATTCTTCCTCCTTTACTTAAGTCCATTCTTTCCCCCTCACTCACACACTTGCTGTTATCTGCTTATCCAATCTCTTATTTAGGCTCCTTTTCTATCTCTTTCCTTCAAACTTCAACTCCATCATTCCCCTTGAGATTATTTCCTTTTCCATTCTCATTACATGTCCATACCATCTCAGCCTTGCTTCCGCTGTCTCATGTACCCCCTGTGGCCCAACTCTTACCTGAACATCTCTATTTATAATCCAATGTCTCCTCCTGGTGACTGATAGCACTTCCTCAACCTTGTCTATCTTGCATCCAAGTTTCTGACACATTTGTACGAAGTGCGCCCTATACAACACTTACACTTGAGGGTTATTTATTTCCCTTTTCCTTGGTCTCTTACACACTTGTAAAACATCTTCCCTCTCTCCCATGATGCTCTCTTATCATTAGAGCTTCTCAGCATCACGCATACTCCAATATACCTGATGCTTTTTGATACTTGTGATACTTAGAAATCTACTCTCTCCAGTATTATAAATTTTCTAGAGCGTTTAAATTCCTTGTAATAACTATCACTTCACTCTCGATCATGCTAAATTTCATTCACTTCCTCATTTTATTCTTATAGTTGTTCCTGAACTTCCTCTTCCTTTCCTCACCATTCTCTTCATAACATACTGTTACCAAGAGTAGTGATGAGCGGGCTCCATTTTTTTAGCTGAAACTACTCCATCCACCCTCTCTTAGTCTTTACGCAGCCTATATTATCATCATACTTATTACTTACATGTTTATTATTATCACCACTCCTCTTTCTAATCCATCATTCTCCAACTCTGATCACCACTCCTCTTTCAACTCCAGCTTCCTCCATCATTTTTGAGGAGTCTTTCTATCCACACCATTATATCTCTTTTCCACATACATGAACACCATTAACAGGTATTTTCCTCCTCTCTTTAAATCCATGTTGCTCCTCTCTCCATCTTCTCTTTACACTTTTCCTTGTTCTCCTTTCCAGAATTTTTTCGTACATTTTTCCACATAGACACATCACTGCCTTATAATTTTCACACCACCTCCTATCCTCTTTCTTAAATATTGGCACTATGATACCTTCTATCCAATTCTTTGGCACCATATTCTCCCTCCACACTGCCCTTAATACCTAATACCACCATTGTACTCACAATTATTGCACCCTTTGTGTCTTAATCTTCTCCAACCTTTTCAAATCATCTTCTATCGAGCTAAGTCTGCTAATTTATCTCCTAGCGCCCTTTCTCTTTTTTCTCTTCTCCCTCTACTTCAGCTTATAAATCTATTTCCCTGCCTGGATTCAACAAATCCTCTCAAAATACGTTTTCCACAAATTATTTACCTCTTCACTGTTCTTTATCATTCTTACCTCAGGAACCTTAAAGAATCTTTATGAACTTGAAATTGTGTAACGGTTCTAATTACAGCTCTTCAGAGGGGTGTTTTTAGGGTTCCGGTTTGACTCCTAGCTTCTGACCCAATGCACTTTAAATCTTTGCCACTCCTATTCTCCGTGTATTTGGTCTTTTGGCCTAATCAAATCGCACAAAAAATGTCTAAGCAAATTTAACTCAAAATTTTCTATCAGATATATCTTAAACCAAGTCTCTTAACTTTGTTCAAATATTTGAATGTATATCTGAAGTTGGTATACCATGAGCAGAACCTTTTAGAAGGTATAGACAGGGTAAACTGCCAAAGAGGTTGAGCTATTTATCTTATATCGCTGTTAAAATTTGCACCAACATTTACAGAAGCTTTGCATAAAAATTACTTTTAATTTATATTATAACTTTTTGAACTGTCAGATCAATTTCTTTCTATGGCACACTGACACTCATATATAATACATTTTTAAGTCTAGATTTTTTAAAATTATTTGCTTAAACTTAGTGTGTTATTTTACTGTTTACTAATATAAATGTTTGATTGCCCTTAACCCACAGCTCCAGAACTCGAGGATTTTGCTCTTGAACACTCTCGACCAGATTTAATTGACCCTTCAAATGAGGATATTTACTTCTCTCAAAAGATGTGTGAATTTCCCAAAGAGGATATATTCCCACCACAAAAGAAGACAAGTGGGCTCCCCAAAAAGGATATTTTCTCCCCTCAAAAGATGAGTGACCTTCCAAAAGAGAATGTTTACTCCCCTCAAAAGATGAGTGGACTCCCCAAAGAGGATGTTTTCTCCCCTCAAAAGATGTGTGACCTCCCCAAAGAGGATGTTTACTCCCCTCAAAAGATGAGTGACCTTCCAAAAGAGGATGTTTACTCCCCTCAAAAGATGAGTGACCTCCCCAAAGAGGATGTTTTCTCCCCTCAAAAGATGTGTGACCTCCCCATAGAGGATGTTTTCTCCCCTCAAAATATGAGTGACCTCCCCAAAGAGGATGTTTTCTCCCCTCAAAAGATGAGTGACCTCCCCAAAGAAGATGTATTCTCCCCTCAAAAGATGAGTGACCTCCCCAAAGAGGATGTTTTCTCCCCTCAAAAGATGAGTGGACTCCCAAAAGAGGATGTTTTCTCCCCTCAAAAGATGAGTGACCTCCCCAAAAAGGATATTTTCTCACCACAAAAGATGAGTGGCCTCCCCAAAGAGAATGTTTACTCCCCTCAAAAGATGAGTGGACTCACCCAAAGAGGATGTTTTCACCCCTCAAAAGATGAGTGGCCTCCCCAAAGAGGATGTTTACTCCCCTCAAAAGATGAGTGACCTTCCAAAAGAGGATGTTTACTCCCCTCAAAAGATGAGTGGACTCCCCAAAGAGGATGTTTTCTCCCCTCAAAAGATGAGTGACCTCCCCAAAGAGGATGTTTTCTCCCCTCAAAAGATGAGTGACCTCCCCAAAGAGGATGTTTTCTCCACCTCAAAAGATGAGCGGACTCCCCAAAGAGGATGTTTTCTCCCCTCAAAAGATGAGTGGACTCCCAGCCAAAACTAATATTAATCCAACTTTGCCTCCTACTGAGCCTCTATCCTTGAATAAAGTTAAATCTGATGCTGAAATACAAGCGATGAAACATAGTGGAATGTTCTTCTTTGGCCAACCAATCCATAAAGAATTTCTTGGTAAGTAATATGCTTTCAATAGAAATACACTGTCATTGTCATTACTTTGTACTGCGTTAATTGTCTTAAGCAGTGCCTACGTACGTAGGGGCGGCATAAAATGTGGGGGGGCCTTCATAAACCCACGTGAATTTACATCATAGCATATATGAGGAAAGGTTAAAAAAAAGCTACTGCTCGATTTTAAACAAATTTTTTCCCTCAATTATTCGGGGCATTTAATGTTCACTTTATTAACTGACAAATTATATCAATACATGACTCATTATTATTGGCACAAAACAAGAATACAGCTCTTATAGAAAATTTAATTTAAAAAATTTTAATATTTTCTCATCAATTTTGTAACCCGAAAATTATTGCAAGTTGTTTGTTTTAACAGTGAATATTGTCAACTTAATTTTTCTTGTGTTTCCTATTTTCTTCACAGCAAATGTGTATAGATTTCGTCTAAATTCTTCTCATTCCTCATTTCTACACTAATAATGTAAATACATGCATTTACCCCATATAAGGATTAAGGCGTTAAGGAAAAAAAATCTTGTGTGTAGACCTACTGCTTTGTTCTTTCTTTGGCGATTTTCAAATACGGTTCTTAAGTGCCCATTTATCAGTTTATTTGTAAATTGTATGTGTATCGACCTCAAAATAGTGTAATGATACTGTTTTGGACCCCTCTCATATTCAAAAAGTCATGGATGGTGTATTTTTTTTAAAAAAGAACTGTATATAAAGTTTCCTTTTAATACTTTATCCATGGAGAGTTACGCTTTTTCAGAAGGAATTTCAAATGTATTGCGCCTTAAAACTATCCTTCACAACATCAGGTTGCCAGGGTTCTCCTATTAGTTTAACAATGGTGACAAGGGGTCCAAGAAACAAGGGGTAGGTCATATATTAGCAGCTTGTGCGCATAATATCAGACAGTACTATATTAATACATAGTACTCAGAATAGTCGTAATCAGACAGAAACCTAGTATTATCACACAGAAAAACAAAATTTTAAACAGCACTAGCTCTGATTCCGTGTCATTTAGGAAATAAACAAAGAATTGTATCAGTGTCAATTTTATAACACTGAAAAGTGTAATCAAATCAAAAAATTGTGTACAAACATCAAATTTTACTGATTTCAATTGAATTACATAAAATCAGATTGTTATTGTTGTGTGATAACAAGTGCCTAGTAAGGTATGCACCCGTCGTCGTCATCATCATAAAACCAGGTATCATTCTATTTACTACTGACCTTAAGGCATACACGGGTCCACATTATTATCATCATCATCGATAAAATCCAGTAACACTAAAATATATGCTCAATCGCGGGGCATTATTGTTATAATCGGTGCCCAATCGTGGATCAAATATCACAATAAAATCTGGTATCACAATAATAGGTGTACACTCTAATTGGTTATTTATCATACTTAATATTTTCAGTATAGTCCAATCAATCACCTCCTTTGACTAGATAAGAATGTTTATAATAAATTACTCTTTTTCATGTTTGGTTGGTTTGTTTGTTAATTCTTATGCTTTTTTTTTGTTACAGAAAATGAAGAAACCATTAGAAAACCAGACAGCACAGACCTCCATAAAAATTATTTAGAACTTGAAAACAAGATACAAAAACTGCAATTGGCAAATAAAAACATACTTAAGAGGATGGATCAAAAGTTTAAAAAGTATTCTATTGCAAGGAAAAGATTTAATAATAAATTAATGAGTCATTTAATGCACACTACAATTTCTAAAGGTATCTGTTTTGGATTCAATAGAAAGAAATTTACAGTAAAAAAGAAAAAATCAATGAAACATTCTCAACGTGAGGCAAAGGGTTTTAAATGTAGACTTAAAAAGGTATCAAATGTCAAAGAATTATTGCTGGACAACACACATTACAATGAGAGGCCACTTGCAGATAATTCCAAAATATTGGAGTCTACTGAAAATATTAATACAAGCTTAGTGTTGGATAAAGATTTATCTCTAAACATTGATTCGAGTAGCATTTATGATGAATTTGAAGCTAAAACAAAAGATGCTGACAAAATTAAAATCAAATCTGATGGACGAAGCACAGTTTTGTTTGAGAATAATTTAATCTCTTCTAGTCTTGTTGAAAATGATAGTAGTGTTCATCTCACTATCAACGATTATGAAAGTAAGGTGTCTGATCAAGAAACTAGGCAAATTAAAAACACCCATGTTGATTACTCTCCTGAAATCAACAATGAATCTTCACCAATGTCAGTAAAAGCGAATATACCTAACACAATAATGACAGTAAAATTTAATCCAACAGCATGTGAAACTAAACATTTAAAACAATCTCCAAATGTTCAACAATGCCCAAGTACAAAAGTTAACAATTCTCCAGAGAAAGATAAAATTTCTAAAACCATGTTAACCAAAACACTTGATTTGGTTTCTCCATATTTGGATCATAACGAAACATCAACAAACCAACAAAGCTTAGATCACAACTCTATAACATCCAAGAAAACCAATGCTACTAAAATATCAGACCAATTTACTCCTGAAAGTGTACATAGAAAGGAAATATCAAACTTGTTGAGTGCAACACCAAGGCTGACACGTAGTGCTGTGGCCAGAATTAATGTTTCACCTGGAGTAACTATCGCATCTGAAGTAACAACAAATTTTAATAAAAAGTCTCCGTGTATGTCTGATGGGAAAAAGACTACACCTATTTCTAATAATTTTAAGAAGAAAGATATTAATATGGATGTAATCCGTAGATCAGGATTGAAAAAATTATTTCCTTTAATGGGAAAATCGTCAAATACAAAGAAAAGGCGAAGAAAACGAGTAAGAACTATTTCAAAAAGTACTTCTTTGCAAATCAACTCCCTCAATAACAATCTAGTTCCTAATTTGTCAGAAAAAACACATGAGCTCAACAAAGATATAACACCAATACAACTAAATGTCGGTCATGCGCTCATGAATAAAGCATTACAAGGAACACCAAATCTCTCTGCAGAAAAACAAGTTTCCATTGAAGTTAGGGAGGAGCCAGTTAATTATATGGTTCACAACAATGGCAATACAATTCCTTTAAAAACTCAAGATAGTAAGATTATATTTGAGAAATACAGGGAAAATGATTTAAAAACTAATGAGTTTACAGCAAAACAAGAAATGTGTATAACCAAAGATTTATTGAAACAACACAAAACAGAAGATTTACCTTTTTCAAACATAGGGACAAAAAAATGTCCAAGTCAAACTAAAACCAAATCTTTACAAATGAAAGAAGCTCAACAAATACAACCAGTTCCACAGTGCACTTCTTTGCAAAGCGATATTACTGATAATGTTGTCGAGATGTTGATTCCGATAGAAAATACACTCGAACTCAATGAAAGTGTAACACCATCAAAATTTGAGGTTGAAGATGAAATCCCAAATGAAACAGTTCTAGAACCATTGAATCTCTCAGTTAAAAAACAATATAAAGTTGATGATGTCATGAATGAATCAAAACAAATACCATTAAATCTCTCAGAAAAACAATTTGCTGTTGAAATTTGTAAACAACCACCTGATTTAAAATCTAAAGATTTGAATGTTCAAATTTTTAAAGAAATAAAAGAAATTCATACTCCTCAGAATTCTTTGGAAGAACTTGGAACAGAAAGTGAAGTAGAGTTATTCAACAGGATTGACAAAAAATCTCTAACTGAAGTTGAAGTATTGTTAAAGGACCTTGAAAGGGACAGTTTTGTAAGCAAAAAAGATAATGATTTGAACATCCATGAGTTCAAAGAAGACAAAGTGGAAAATCAGACAGATTTGATAGAGAATATGACTTTATTCAACAATGGCGAAGAAAAATCTTTCATAGAATATGAAAATTCCTTTATAGAAAATGAAAATCGTTTAAAGCCATTTGCAGAAACAAGTTCCTATATCAATGAGAAGTCTCATCTCAACATTGAAGGTGTGCCACCTAAACCTTTGAATGTGTATAAAGCGCCCACAATTAAAATGAGAAAGCCTTTATTAATACCTTTAGTGGATAAAACTCTCAAAGAAGGAAAAATGAGGTTGACAGAAGATTGGTTGGAAGATGCTAAGATTTCTTGTATTTCTACTAATCGTTTAACTACTATTCCTATTAAACACGAACCAGATATTGGAAAGCTTGATAAAGAATTTGTTTCCTTCACGTATGGATCACAACAAACAAGTCCTGTTTTTAAAACGGGACACGACTCCCCCATGTCATTTGGAACTATTTGCGATACTGACTCCAAAGTAAATTTGAAGGGTGAATTTGTTTCCATTGAAGTAAAAAAAGAAAACTACGGCAAAGAAATAGTCAATCAAAAGTCTGTCAAAGATGAAGACAATAATGTTTTGCAAATAGAAAAGTCAGGACATGAAGAAAATATTGTTGCGCAAAATTTAAAACCTGGATATGAAGAAAATGTTAATGTTGCGCAAAATTTAAAACCTGGATATGAAGAAAATGTTAATGTTGCGCAAAATTTAAAACCTGGCTACGAAGCAAATGTTAATGCTCCACAAATAGTAAAGCCTAAGTATAAAGAAAACTCCTATTCTTTACAAAATAACACATTGAAAATAAAAACAGAAGTGTTAGATGACTTTGACCAGAAAACAAATATTTCGACAAAGATCAAATCTGAAATATCTAAAACAATTGGCATGCCTAGAATACAAAATTATACTAAGGTAAAGCCAAAAATTGAGGTAGTTGATCATCCCAGTGATATTAAAAAAGTGGATGCAGCCAGTGATATATATCTAATTCCAAATGCTAAGCCCAAGAGAATAGCACACCAAGTGAAGAATGAGAAGCAGGAGCTTGGAGATTTTCAAAATGACTTGGACTTATCGCTTAAAAAAGAACCCTCCAGAGAGTTGGGGCGCTCTGAAGGAAAGTCACAAATGGTTACGCTGTCTAGAAAGTCAGACTCAAAGATAAGGCATAGTAGCGGCAATACTAGGCTTAGTGTAACCAAAAGACCTATTTCGTGCTCCTTAGTTTCTAACAAAGATGAAGTTCAAGTTATGACCAGTATTTCTGATGAAAAAACTAATTTTACTAAAAATATGATCTCTCGTAAAAAAAGAATCTTGGAAAGTAAATCACTACCACCCAAAAAACCTATCTCGTCTTCTTTATTTTCTAACAAAAATGAAGCTCAAGCTATGACCAGTATTTCTGATGAAAAAACTAATTTCACTAAAAATATGATCTCTCGTAAAAGAAGAATCTTGGAAAGTAAATCATTACCACCCAAAAAACGTATCTCGTCCTCTTTAGTTTCTAACAAAGACGAAGCTCAAGTTATGAGCAGTATTTCTAATGAACAAACTAATTTTACTAAAAATATGACCCCTCGTAAAAGAAGAACTGTGGAAAGTAACTCGGTACCACCCAAAAGGATTCGAAAGAAGATTGTTGAAGACGACTCTACAGGGCCAGGCATCTCAGTACCCACAAGAAAGAGTGGCACACAGTTGGACTCAGCAGAACCTCATGTCCGGAAGGTTGAGCTTCCCGAACTTGTTGAGCTTTCCGAACCTGTTCAGCTTTCAGAGCTGCCTCCGCAAATTGCCCTCGGCTCTAAGAATAAGGGAAATCTTTATTCAGAAAGCTTAGACCAATCAACTTCAAAAACTGTTGCTTTGTATAGACCCAGAGACAATCAAATGTCTGGTAATCAGTTGTCTACTCACAGTTTCTACACCTCTGAAAAGTATGAAAGTTTTGCTGGTTCACCGGCACCATATTTTAATGAGAACTTAAGGCCTTATCATTCCATGGTACAAAATGTGATTAACATGGGTACAGCTACTTCGACTGGAAACACTGCAACCCCGTATTTCTACCCTGCTAAGAATTATTTTAAACATCCGCACCCTTGTAATAAACACTCCAGTGAGAGCGTATTATTTCGTGATGATTTAAATGAACCAGATGACCCAAATTTAAAAAGTTTCTCTAATAAGAAACCAAAATTTTGGCATAATGTTAAAGATGTGACTCATTTTTTGTCCCACACTTTCCGTAATTTTTGGAGGAAAAACTTTAAGAAAAAGATGTTCAGTAAGGCTTACCAAGAAGAAATTGACAGCATGGCTCATCAAAAAGGTGGGTACATATAATTTTATACCTCTTTTTAAGGAAATAATTTCAACACATACAGTTTTTCTGTAGCTTTTATAGATTTTTATTATATAGGGGGTTCTTGGGTTAAATGGCTAAACTTTGGGATTTGGTAGTGGGTCAAAAAATTTACTCAAAAATGTATTTTTAAGAGTTGCTTGTTTTAGCTTCCTCTTCACACAAACAGCAAAAAACTTAATGAAAACACATTTTTCTGCATAGGTCCTCGATAATGGCTGGAAGATGGCTTGGTCGTGCTGGACCCGTGGCTAGGCTTATTAACACCATTAGCTTTATGAACCACTTGTTCGGTCATTGATAGGTGCAATGCTTTCAACTTGAACAAAATAAATAAAACAAAATGTTTTATCTAATACCTACATATTTTGTTTTATTTAATTTTTTGCTGTTTGCATGAAAAGAAAGCGAAAATGAGCAAATCTACAAAATACATTTTGAGTTCCTGTCTGTCCAGATCTTCCCATTGGGTTTATCAGTCAGTACCCTGAACACAGTTTTTGATTTTCCTATTCACGCTACATATCTTTCCCACCGTAATCTATGAGACTTGGTTATCCTCACCATGTATGGTGATGAGAACAGGGTATGTAACTCATCATTATGTAACTTCCTCCACTCCTCAGTAACCTCTTCTCTTTTTGGACCAAATATCTTCCTAAGCACCTTGCTTTCATCAAATAAGGTAAAAGACGACTTTTCGCACAACTAGTAATTTTTTTATATCTTTTATTCTAAGCCATTCTAAGCGTTATATTCCTAGAACACAGGCAAGATTACAACAAGTAATAGCATGCATTTCCCTACTTTGTTTATTTATTTATTCTCTTTATTTCCAATCTAATCATTATTGCTAGCTTAAATTGTTGCTAAATATTTAAACTCGTTATTCCTGTTTGAAGTAATTATTAAATTATCGTCTCCAATCTGTGTTCTCTGTGTGACCTTATACTAAGTCGTTTCAAAGTTCAATTCCATACCTATTTCGTCACTAGCCTCCAGTGAATTTTCTGCATTTCTTGCCACATCTTCCTTACTATTTCCCGACAAAGCTAAATCATCTACATATCCTAAATAGCTACAATGTACCATTTAGTGTCAACCCTTCCCTACTCTCTTATATTACCCTAATAAGGCTAAAATAAAAAGTAATGGGGAAAGTGCAAGTCCTTTAAAACCTGTTGTGTATTTTGTATGTATCTGGTGTTACATCCAACCCATCTCTTGATTGCCTATCAGTCAAAATTACCTCACTTAGCTTGACAAGATTTTTGGGTATCCCAACCTTAATCAAAATTTTATATAATTTGTTTCTTTTAACTGAATCATAGGCCTTTTTAAAATATATGTATAGTTGATGAACCATCATGTTAAACTACAATTTTTTTCTCTAATATAATCTAATCTAACTCATGAATTAATTGAAGTGATTGTTTTTTTATTAATTTACTGTGTAAAATGTATTGCTGTATTCCTAAATGTAGTAGACCTTTAATATAATTATCACCTAAAGCTACCTTAATTTACGTGTAAGAACTGAAACATTGATCCTTATATCAGTTAGCAGTTATTTCATGCTTAACAATTGTTCAAAAATAACATTTAAACGTAATTAGTGTAACTAACCAATAGTCACTATCACATTCTCTTAAAACACGACCCTACTTGTAACTATATAATTGAGATATTTTGAGAAATGTTTTTTGCTCAGCAATATAGTTAAAAATATAGACAGCTAAGTTTTAAAACTTCTCATTTTATCTCGTGGTTTAATTCATCTGTACACTTGTATTCCAGATCTAGTACCCGACATATTGAAGCAATATTTGGATGAGGGGATAAGTCTTGAGGATGCAATAGATAGACTAGTGCCACGCAAATTCTTCACAGAGTCGCACATGATTTCTGTGTAAGTGTTGTTCTTTTAATCCCAATAATTGTTGTCAGTAAAATTCTGTTGCTAATGTTCAAAGACCATATTTCTACAGGTAGAGAAGTTTGGATCTAAAATTGTTAACAACATATTTTTATGTTCTTGAATTATCTTTAAATTCAGATCTATATATTGAAAGGTGTTCACACACATACCCAGGGCTGTGGAGGCGTTAAGCCAAGCCTTCAACTCACATTCCTCTATTTTTATACCGTTCGACTTTATAAATGCCTAATGTATAATAATTAGTAAACAATTTACTGCGGTAGCCCAAGGCATTTTATCATCACCATGTAAACACCATTAGCTACTTAGATCTGTAGACATAAAATTATGGGAATCCCCTTTAGCATTGTGGATTAATTAATGTTTAAACAAATCTGTCAATCCTAATTACAATATATTGATAAAGAAAATAAAAAATATATCTTTTTTTAATAATATTATTGGATTTTGACAATAAGTGAGCTGGAATCACTGGGGGGGGGGGAAAGAGTTCGCTTNATTTATTGTTATTGTATTAATTTGAAGTGCACTCTCTCCATTGATTAGGATTAATTACATTGTGTAAACATAATAGTAATTTGTATACCATTATTTACACAATATGGACATTTTAAATTAAACGGCATGAAAGCTCGTATTTAAAAAATAATAATTTCAAGGGACACACAAAACCAATTAGGTCAAAACAAAAGCATCTATTCCACTCTAACCATGTTTAGTCAAAGTAAAATGATAGTTAATTGGATCAATTTGTGTAAATTTACCAAAGTCCTTAAAGCTAATAACTGAGGTATCAAAAATATGTTTTATAATAGATGATTTTGATGCCAGCACCCGTAAAATTTGAGGTTTTAACATACTATATTCAAAATATTGTTAACACTTTTTATTGCCATAGGTCCCTTGCTTGTAAATAATAAAGGTTGCGGGGAGTTTAATTTTATTTGTAATAAAACTCACTGGACCAGTAAAAAAAATCTAATTTTTTAATTATTTAAATATTTTTTTAATGCTAAGAACAGGACTTTAAAAATACATTTCTTCATGAAGTAGACAAAAAATACAAAAATGGTTTAAACTAAATATATGATCAACTAGAGCGCTTTTTTTATTCACCGTCTCATTGTATTTTTAAATACTTAAAAAAATGGGTTCATGCATGTGCTTGATAATTTCAAATTGACCCTATTTGATAAAAAAAAAGCCTTTTGGGGCTACGTTCAATCAACACAAGTTTGAAGAAAGTTTTCCTGTTGTATAATTTGCTTCATCCAATATTGTTAATGTGTGAGTAGATTTATTATGTGCTTGTAGTAATTATTGTAACTATTATAAACACATAAGAAATCCACCCACACATCAACAATATTGGATTAAGAAAACTATATTATACGCTTCTAAACTAACAATCCCCCAACAGTCTTGTAAACTTTTTTCATACTTGCATGGATTGGAAATTGGCCTTATTTTAATTCTCATTCGTGTTTTAAAAGAAAAAAGTGTAAATTATAAATGTAAATGTATCTGCTTTAGAAACATCATTATTGAGATCACGAGGCGCTCCACAGAAAAGGCAGAGCTACCAAACTATAGCAAAGACAATTTCCACAAGAAGTCATATTTTGAGGACAGGTTGCTTGTTCTGGTGGCGGGCCTGGTGAGAGCAGACGACAGGTTTAGATATCTGCCACAGCAGCTGTATGACAGAGTGCAGTTACGATTGTTCAGATTGCATCACACTCCTTCAGTAAGTAACGCGATGATTCCTGGATAGCGCATTGGTGTTACTAAGCCATGTCCAGGTGCCATTTTTCAATCTAAAGAATATTTAGATGCGGCTATAACTGTAATTAACAAATATAATAGCTTAGCTATGTAATCCATCACGTATGCACAGTTGTAAAGTTGACATTGTACTATTGGCAACATAAAGCCCTCCCAAGACGAAATTGGCTGCGTGATCTTAATTGATCACACACATAATATGTACAAGGTGTCTACCATCCGGGAAAATCAGGGAAAACTGGAATTAGCCGGGAATTCGAAGTGATCGGGAAAAAACGGGAATAAGTCAGTAATTTGGTAAATCACAATAAAAATCCGGGAAAATGATATTTTACTCAAAATATAAAATACAATAATCAGTAAATTATGTCATTTTTTTGTTTGTAGCTGTATAATATATTTTTAATTTCTAGTAAACCATTTTAATTCAAATTTTAAAACTTATTATTATTATTAAAAAAAGATTAATAGAAAAAC
>CABFVZ010000151.1:549745-596635 GCA_902151445.1 Timema monikensis
GGCAAGTTAGAAGGATGTGACATACTTTTTAGTCGGGAATTTTAGGAAATGATCAGGGAAAAGGTCGGGGATTTCATTGGTCAAGTTTAGTAGACACCATGTATGTAGCTGATGAGTTCCACATGTCCATAACAGACTGCCTTTAAATATGAGTGAAGAATGACCTTGGCTATGGGACGATTCCTGGATAGCCCAGTGGTAAAAGCATTGGCATACTAAGCCAAAGTTTTCAGTTTCAATTCCTGTGTTCATGTGCCATTTTTCAATCTAAATGATATCCCATGGTTTTTGTTGCATATAATTTATATTTTAACAGTCACAGAATGCCATTTTATTTTTTAAGTTGATTTGTGAGTAATGATTGCATTCCTCATTCACAAATAAGTATATTCTATTATCTGGAGTTATTATTCCACACTTTATCCCAATATAATTTAGGTGATATATTTTAAAACAAGTTCAGTTCATAGACGTAACTGGATTTTGGGCAAGACTGAAATATATAATTTTCGTTAGATTTTGTAACAATGTTCTAAATAGAAAGACAAACATAGTATTTAGGAATGATGGGAAACAAGTAAAAATTAAAAATTCAGAGCACTTTGGTTTCTACCTTCTTTTTTTTTTAAAGGGTGATCTGGTGGCCTAGGGGTAAGGTGTCGGACTTCTGTGTTGGGGTCCGGTGTTCAATCCTCGGTCCCGACACAGATTTATCTGACTGCCAAACCCTTCCTTCACCTCTGACAAGATATCTTGTGAATGTGGAGAATGCCAGGCCTCCACTGTTGTTCGGATCCCACGTTAAACTGTAGGTCCTCCATTTCATCTCACAATCACCCTATCATTACACATTAGCGTAAGTGCGTATAACCCGAATGGGTAGTAAGACAAGGTGATGATGATAATAATAATAATAATTTTAATTAAAGAAATAATATACTGAACTAGTTAAGAGGATTGAGTTCTTCGAACATTTAAGAACCTATACTATCAAGAAATATATGTATGCATAATCAAATTATGGCATAAAATAATCACTAATTTTTAGTAAAACCCCTGTTTTGGTTGCAGGGCTACTCGGTGTACTGTCTGACAAGATTCTGCGTACAGTTATGTTTATGGCAAGCAAAGTTGAATGGTGGATCACACAGTCAAGTGTGGCACGGTTACATTTCCTTATTCTGCTATGATGCCTTATACTGTCTCAATTACTCTGCGATTGCTGTTATCTATGTGACCATACATCTTTATGAGAATATTCTGGAGAGGGTCAAGGAAGGTAAAGTTGGTGAGTGTCGATTACCGCAAATATTAAGTTTAAAGATGTGTGTAGAGTTAGAAATTGTACATATGAAATTTACTATATTTGGAAGAAGGTATAGGAAAGATGAATATAAACATATAAAAGGGACAAACACGATATGGCCTTTACAATGATAAGATGAACACAGTATGGCTGCCATTGGACAAAGGTAATAGTTGCCTCTTAAAGAAAATTTATTGTTACCGCCCAATCCCTCGACGTAGTTTTCATTCTATTGGAACTCATCAGGAAGGAGCGTGAAACATACAACACAACTTCCTTAAAGAGGAAACAAAAAAGGTATAAAATAGAAAATGGTATAGAGTGAAAGGACACATAAATAGTAACATGTAAAAGGTATGACATAACGAACAAACACAGGAAAAAGAAATTGAATGCGACCAAACGAAAATTCGCATCCAATTTCTTTTTCCTGGAAAACTTAAAAAAAAGGAAGTTTTTGTGTTCAGAAAAACCGAGAAAATGTGGGTGATTCTGCAAAATCTAGTAAAAATTACTAGAAAGAATTAAAATCATATTTGAATAAATATTGGAACGAAACTAAAATACCTATCTCTGTACCAAACTGTAATATTCCAAAGGGGTAGGAGTTGACAAAAAAGATATATTAAGTTGCAGGTTAAAGGTTAAGTTAACCCGACAAGTTAGCCAAGAAATATGTGGTAGTGTTCCAAGACAAGAAAATGTTAAGTTGGAAAAAAAGAGAAGCTACATATTAAAAAATGACAAGTTAGATAGGCCTATCAAAATTACATAAAAATGACAAATTATAAAAGTCTTAAAAATGTAATTTTGTGTGTGTTTTTCAGATAGTATATGGTCAGTCGTGATGGCCCATGTAGTCTTATCACAGAATAACAGTAAATCCAATCACATCTACAAGTTGGAAGAAACAAAAAAGCTTGTGGAATCATATGGTTACAAAAGAGGTGGGATTATGGTTCATCATATTACAAACTATTTGCTTCACAAACTTGAACGTAAGTACCTCCTGTGCGGCTTTAGTAGCTTCTTCCTTTCCTGATATCTGTTAGTATTTCAAACCTTCTTCCACTCCACCTCTTCATTAAACAATCCCTAAATAGTGTGTGGCCCAACCAAGACGTTTTCCTCTTCTAACCCTCCTCGACACTTTCTCATATAGAATCTATTTTATAGTAAAATTACTCTTTGCTCACAAAATTTGTATATCCTACAATATTATTTAAAAGTAGTCATATTTTGTATTAATAAATTTTTATTAATTTTTTTTCAGGAGGAATGATAAAAGACATAGAGGCGTGTTTCCTAATTATCGCCAAAAAGAACTCCTGGGGATGGGTATATGATAACATTGTTAGAAAGCTGTTAAATCTGATAGACCGCTGGATGAAGGGCGAGGGCAAAATCAAGGACGACGCTTGTATGGTTGCCATCCGCACTGTCAGTAAGTGCCATTCAGATTGCAGGGGATTTTAAAACAATGCATGATATTACAGCCAAAATCTGAAACTTGGCAACACTTTATTTTCACTATTACCTGTTTAAGTGGTACCGTGAGAAGCCAAACAAAACAAGTAGACTAAAGTCTGAAAAAGAAAAGGGCATAATCGAATCTTATAAATATATTTTGACCAAGTCTAGCTAAAAGTAAAACTGATTTAAACAGTGATTTGGTAACATTGATGCAAGCTCAGACATACGGTGCAGTCTGTGCTGTATTCTGTCTTCTGTTCCATTTCTATTCCTCTATGCACATGTGCATTGTGCAGGCCCTCGTTAGACATACTTTCATTCAAGTTTTAATGCTTATAAAAAAAGTTGATGCTCATACTTTAAAATTAAAAATAATATGACTAAAATAATATTTCTAGAAAACAATATGAAATAAATAGTAAATGCTTTTTTTAAGATAAATGCGGTAAGTTTGGTAAAATATGTGTTTTGCAATAAATAAGATCAACATTGATTTTAGACAGTTTAACCAATATAATCCTATAACTAAATAGTAACTAAACTAGTTATAGTTTTGTAGCTAAACATATTAATTAATATGAGTTTTAAATATTTTAAGTATGAAAACATTTAATATTATGTATTCTTGATATTACATTTTTAATTTAACATAAATTATTACTTTAGAAAGGGACCAGATAAAAATAGTAAACAGAATCATTCAATTATTTAGTAATCTTCTTAGCTATTTTTGTTTTAATTACTTTGTCATGGCAATACAAATAAACAACTTCACTCAAGTATTATTCAAAATGGACGACAATATTGAATAAATATACCGTTCGAAAGTGGTTTTAAAGCTCTTACACGTTATTAATGTGAAAATTGATATTAATTTTTAACACTTTGTTAAGTAACTGAATGATTTATAAGTGGAAATGCCGATATTATCTCAATTAAATAGCCTATGCTTATTATTGCATTTAAAAAAATTGATTATTAAGTACATCAAGGGAAAGCTCAAAAATAACGAGCCTACAAAAATTTTGATCTCGATCTATAGTTTAAAGGACGAGCTCGACTCGAAATCCGAGTACTCTCAGAGCCCTATCATATATGTCTATAACCTGAACAGGTAGTAACACTTGGTGACGAAAGAATATTACATTTTAATTCTAATTAATACTGCTGCACATAACGCTAGTTTCATGTAAACTCTTTTGTTTGATGTTCACAGGCTTCATTTGCCGCAGCTTTGACAAGAAGGCAAAACATATGCTTGAGGAAGTATTTAAAAAAATTGCTGAAGTTCTTGATGCTTCTGCGTCCAAGTGTAAGTTCACTGTTTATTTAGGAATACTTAGTGTGTATTATTATTATCAACAACATATAAAGTTTTCACACTTAGGCCTGTCCATAATGCTTTTTTAATAATCTATTGAAACTTGAATTTCTCAATTTATTTAAAATTAAAGTTATTAGAATATCATTTGATAAAATATTTTTTAATAATTAGTCTTTTTAGTATCTAATTATTGACAATTTTTACTAGCAATAACCCGCCTCAGTGGTGTAGTTGGCTAACGCACTTGTCGTGTTGAGCTTGACTGCTGAGTACGGGGATCTCGAGGTTCAAATCTCGGTCGGGTGAACTAGGGGTGGTTTTTCCTAAATGGTTTTCCACTCTACCTCCACGCAAATGCGGGTTCACTTCCTCTAATTAAACCTTCCTAATCCATTAGCGTAATTAGTACTTAAAGTGTATAACCCGAACGGGTAGTAAGACGCGGTGCGAAATATTATTATTATTATTATTACTACCAATAACAATATTATATTGGAAATTAGGAAAGCAATACAGTTGGGAAATGGATGCTATTACTCGATCAGTAAATTGTTGGCATCTCGACTGCTTTTAAGGAATGTAAAACTCAGAATATGCAAAACAATAATTTTACCGCTCCTCTATGGGTGTGTAAAGTGGTCTATTACCTTACATGACAAAAACAAATTTAGGGTGATCGAAAACAAGGGGCTTAGGAAGACATTTAATAAAAAATGGATGGGGTTACATAATGATGAGTTACATACCTGTACTCATCATAAAACATTAGGATAATCTTGTAACCATTTTTGCTTCATGTTATATTTTTGGTATTTAAGTGTCAAGGTTCCAACATTTCATTTTTAAATGATATTATTATTATTATTAGCACCACATCTTACTACCCGTTCGGGTTATACGCACTTACGCTAATGTGTAATGGTAGGGTGATTGTGAGATGAAATGAAGGACCTACAGTTTAACGTGGAATCCGAACCACGGTGGAGGCCTGGCATTCCTCACATTCACAAGATGTCTTGTCAGAGGTGAAGGAAGGGTTTGGTAATCGGATAAATCTTTGCCGGGACCGAGGATTGAACCCCGGCCGCCAGCATAGAAGTCTGACACCTTACCCCTAGACCGCCAGGTCACCTTTTAAATGATATTGTGTTTGTTTAAAAGTCATTTTGATATAACTACATGCACTCCTTTGCAGGTGTGGATTTACTTTGAAACTAATGAAGCTCAAGCTTCAGGGCCCCTAATCATGGACTAAGAGACCTAAGTTTACATTTATATAAAAAAAATTGGGTCTATTGTTTGAGAAGGTTTTTTTTTTCTAAGAAAAACCATTAATAATTATTATTATAGTGTAGTTATTTATTAGAACAGCGTCTCACTATCTTTTTGGGCTTTGCGCAAATGGTTTTAGAGATTAGGAAGTTTACCTGCATTTGCATGAAGGGAAACTGGAAAACCATCCTCGGCATACCCGACTGGGATTCAAATCTTGACCTCTCTGTCATTGGCAGTCTATTCTATTGCGAGAATAGCAAGTTAAACCACGCTGCCGCTAAAGTGGGTTGTAGTGTTTTGTTTGTTTTTTAATGTCTGGTGATCTGTCGTGGAACATCCCCATTGAAGAAGATAATAGTGGTTGCAAAGGGTCCTCAAGAGTGCAGGTTTCTACTGGTCCTCTGTACAACATTTGTTACTTATTATGCGAGGTTGGGATTATAGAACATGCTAAGATATGTGTAGGGCAGTGGTACTCAGTACGCATGTGACCCTTATGTATTTAAGGAAATACGCATATATTTTTGTAACTATTTGCATTCAATAAACCAATTAATATAAGTCCTTCATAAAGATGAGATGATGGCCAGTTTTAAGCCTTAGCTACACCCATGGCTATATTTGGCGTCGACTCAATAATATAAGATAGTGTCTCTTACAAAAATTCTAGTGAGTTTCACTGGTATAGGGGGTTTTTGAAGGAAAAGTACAACCTATTCTTGGGTCATAAAATTGTATGAATTACTCAACTATACTCTGATTTTGGTTGGAAGAACAGTAGAGTAAATCAAAACATATTTCCTTGCGGCCAACATTGATAATATTTTCTTATATTATGTGTGTTATTTGATAGGTATTGATAATATCTATCAAATGTAACATCTGCAAATGACACGACTTGATGTATGCATATATTAACATTGTTTTAGTAACTTTAGTAACCAACTTCTACTGTTCTTCCTACCAAAATCATACTATAGTAACAATACATTTTGTTCTATTTCCAGTGTCTCCCATTGACATGAGATGTGTTGTGGAAAGCTTAGTCGTGTTGAAGCGCCACATTTCACCTAAATTGTTCATCCCTGCGATCATCAAAGTGCCAGACTTTGTACACGTACATTACACCACCGTTTCTCAACTCTACTCGAATATGAAGGGCACTGCTTGGGAAGGTTTCAGTTGGGGGGATGTTCTATCAACAATCCCAGCGAGCACTTCTGTTATACACGGCTCCAAAACGCCAAAGAAGAACTCTTTCAACGATTCACATAATTCCTCCGCAGAGTCTTTGAACCTCCCTAGCACGTCCACAAGTTCCTCTCTCTTCACTGAGCCAAACTCTGAAGAAAATAAACATCACCAAAAAAGAAAGAAAAAGAAAACTTCTAAATAATCCAAGTGTTTCATACAAAGAATAAAAAATGTATGTAACTTTGTATATGTGATACTTCTTTTTACAATCACTTGTGGTTATTTTCTTTACAAAGGTTTTATATTCATTCTTTATGTGATTCACATTGTTATCTTACTCTAGTGTGAATATTTTTATAATAATGAAAATTTACAAAATAAATAAAAATAGACTAAAAAGTGTAAATTTAATGAAAAATCTCACCTTGGAAAAGATGTAAAATGTGGGAAGAATCTATTGCACATGGGTGACATCTTCTGTCTTGTATAGTGGAAATAGTCAAAATACACATTTTAAACACAGCTAGAATAATATCTCTGCATTGTTGCCTTTATCAAACACAAAGAGAGGAGGGAATATATTTTACACAAACACTGAATTATATTCCCTCCTCTCTTTGTGTTTGATAAAGGTAACAATGCAGAGATATTATTCTAGCTGTGTTTAAAATGTGTATTTTAACTATTTCCACTATACAAGACAGAAGATGTTACCTTTGTGCATTGGATTCTTCCCACATTTTACATCTTTCACTAGGTGAGCTTTCTTCATCAAATTTACACTTATTAGCTTATTTTTCTTTATTTTTATCAAAGTTTCATTACTCTAAAATTATTTAGCCATTGGGCCACCTCAATGATATTCTAGTGTAAATATGTGATGTGCTTTGTGCTTAGACAAGTTTTGGAAACAACACGCTCAAGTATTGACCAATTGGTATTTATTTTCATTACTATTTGAATGTTTCAAAAACAAATTCTTGAGAAAGTTCCATTTTGATTAATATTTTTATTTTAAATGGCACATTACTGGAATGGAAATACCATTTGTTTAACCTTATATTATGTTATCTCAAGTAAAAACATGAGTGTAATTATTTATTTACTTTTAAATTATAGATGTCAAAAGTGTGTTTCTGATTTTTAAATTTCAGCCCCTCAATTTCTACACCCTGGTTACCCAACATTTACAATCTCATTCTCTTCTGACTTTTATTTATTTGATTTTGGGAGCATAGAGTATAATATGATATCAAGATTGAATCACAATTTTTTCAATACCATCGAGTTTGGCATCACTATTAGAAAGGAACGCATACCTATTAAACTAATGTTGTAATTGTTGTGCTATGTACAAGACTAACTCATTGACATAGCTCACAAACCGTAATACACATTTTCACAATACTATTTTGTATAGGTTTCCAAGACATTTAACATTAATTCATTTAATTATATTCAATTGTGTAATAGTGGGATTTTGTTTGGATAAAATGTACCACTGCAAACAAAGATTTTTATCAATTTGCAGTTTTAAAAGCCTCTGTTTGATATGTGACTGTTAAGTGCTTTACAAATTAATATTTCCATGCTAAAAAGGTTGATAAAAAGCCCTTTCCATTAAAATTAATTATTTGAATTGAATGTTGTGATATTATTTTGATTTTCAGCTAAGAATGAAATGATAAAACATATGCTAAAAGATTTTAGTGTGTAACTCAATATCAATAAGTAGAATATATGATTTTTTCCTTCATAAAACTATTAACAAAAAATATTTGACATTGAGAATATTTTCGTTATTTTATTTTAATTCTTTTTGAATTGAAAAAGTGGCCTATGCCCACCCTTAGTTAACAGGGCAAATTTATAATAAAATGTTTTTTTTATTGTTAAACATTGTATGTGAGTTTTACAATTAAGTTTTAGTTTTATTATATATAGCTGTCAAAAATAAATTGATAATTACTGAATCCCTTTTGGTTCTTTGCACAGCACCTCATTTAACATGGGCTTCAGGATGTTGTTTGAACCACATAGTGAATTTAAAATCGGGTATGTCTAATCCCACATAGACAAAAGCCCTTAATATTTATATACAGTGTCTACTTTTAGATTTCAGTACAGACTTGGCTCTGGTTGGCTGCAGAATTGTAAGAAATTTTCCTTATTAGGATACATGCTATTTCGGTCGTGTTTGTTCTTTTGTTTAACTTAAAGTCTGCTGCTAAGAATTCGTCCCAAAAAGTTGCCCCCACACACTCTTTTTCTCTCTCTCTCTAGGGCACATCAAGCTCTTAATATACCGTTGATAAACCGCGTGAAGAAATTTCGAAGATAATGTTAATTAATTCAATCTAATTTATGTCACGTAACTAGTGTAGTTAGGAAAACGCACATCAAGATCTTTTCTACCAGACCTTCTGTCGCCACTCAACAACGTCAAAAGGTAGGACTAGTCTATTTTATTGCACACATCCAAATTCTGTCTCTGTTTTAATCAATAAATTGATTTCTACATTAAATAAAATAAAATCCCGGGATAAAATATGTTTGCAAAATTGACTATTTGACCATTCAAATGTGAACTCTTTATTATAATTTCTTAAAATGAGATTAAAAATAAAAGTAGCAGATGATGTTTTCCTTTCTTCTAAGAATTCCTGAAGAAGAATAAGTACCAATTGAACTAATATAAATTTCTTCCCAAAGTAAACTAATGGTAATGGACTTGATAACAATTTGGGTACTATTTCTGTATTCTGTGTTCTTTTTCAACAACATACACACGAATCTATGTGAACATTTATCAACCAAATTTTAATTCTAGAATTGGGGTCAGATCCACTATTTTACAAATTCGAATCTTGTAAAAAATTATGAACATAAGAGGAAATATAAATATTGTAGAATAATATAAAATACAAATACTAACTAAATGTTCACATTTCTTCCTACAATACATTCATTGGTTTGGGGTCTGGTTGTTAAGTTCTTCCTATTATTATAATTGGTTCTGGACCACCTAAAAGCAGCACTAATTTCACTTGAAAGATTAAGAAGAAAAAAGATTTGATGCTCGAATTTGAAATTTTCTTGAATCTCAAATACCCTTAAGACTTTGAGGTATCATCCAAAGTTAATTTCAATGTATCTTAAATAAATAAAAGTTTTCATTAAATATGCTAAATACCAGTATTTCTGCTTCCGGCAAATTTTGCTAACACGAAATTATGTATTACTATCAACCCCCAAAGCGCAAAGTTTATCCACGAAGTAAATATAGCCAAAAGTAAACTAGCCGCTGTGTTAATAAAGTCCCCTCTCATAAAGTCTCTTTCTTCATATGGGCGGGAGTAATCAAAATTCTCTCTGCGCCTGAACGGTCTTGTAGTTGGCTCCAGGTAGTCCATGAAATCCAAGATCGACGAACACGACAGACGGTTGTAAATTACCTTTGTGGCCAGTCCGGTTGTTGGCAGTGTCTTAACGAGTGTTTTCCTATATTCGTTGCATGTTTTGACATAACCATCGGTGAGAATGATGGCCGCGGCCAGGAGAAGTAGACCTATTGTGATGCCCAAAAGCGCCACCATTGTCCAACACTGGCATATTGGAGTAATCATCTCAGGGTTTTCATTCCGTGACTGGACAACAGCTACTTCACCATTTCTTAAGCAAAAATAAAGAAGCATGTTTTAGAATTGTAGAATATTTAAGTTAAATGATACATTTTTGTGTTAACTTATATATATATATTTTTTCTTGTGTATTATCGCTCAATTTATTGTAACATTGATCTTGGAGTGGTGTTAGTCTCGTACAGTAGGCTTAAGTGCAGGGCTCATAATTGGTTCCTAAAAGTTCCCTCTTTTTAAAAAATATCCTATGTCCCTAATTTTCCTAAAAATGGGTGTATGCATTTTTTTAATAGTTTGTGTAAATTTGTATGCTTTTCAGTAAAAAACAATTTGTAGAAATTCAGACCTTATTTCTTTAAAAATGGATAATTTTCAAACTTCTTTTGTCCCGGGCATGATGTTAAAACTGCCACATACAAGGAACTAACAAAAGTAGTTTAAAGCCTGTCTTTTCATTCTTACATGGAACAGTAATGTTGAGAGAGACTTTTCAACGTCTGGACATGTGATTACAGAGAAGATAGCTTCTATGAAAGAAACATCTTTGCATGTCAATAGACGCCTTGAAGTTTAATAACAATAAACCCAATGTAAAGAGAATATAAGGTAACGCCAGATGGAGAAAACAAAACATGATTGGCTGATAATGTGACGTCACTCAGTACATAAGCTATATGAAAGACAAACTAAGTTGTTAAAAATCCACACCAATGTCTAGTTAGCATTACTTTACTTATTAAAAAATATGTATGTTTGGCTGTTATCCTATTAAAATGTAACTACTGTCTACTGGGTGACGTGAGTAATGACGTAATCAAATTACTCCACGTGTGTGTACTTTTATAATCACTTTACATTGGATAAACCTGCTTGTGTTCCAATCATAAAAGAGCTTATTGTTTATTGAAGAAATGCAAATGCAATACTTAAACCTTAAGAGTAAAAAGTAAAAGTCCAGGAAGGGAGCTGCTCTTCCTTTGTGACTCTTGGAAATACCAAACCAATTGTATTAAGTTTGTCTTGGAACTAAACAATATTTATTACAGTAGCCTATATAACCAGAGACGGTCTGCAGTGGCCTAGACAGGAACTAACTGTTTAAAAAACCATATTTGTGTAATTTTTTTCCTTATAGCGGCACTTACTATGCTTTTCTGAACTATTTTGGTTATAATATTTGAACAGGTATTTTTTGTTAATGTATGGATTCTCTAAAATTTATCAACACAGTTTATTAAGATTGAAAAACTCTTAGATCTAAAAATATGTTTGCTCAATTACTTACAAATTACATGAATCTGTCCAACTCTTAGACATTTGCTCCTGTGTAAAAACTGTTATTTTAAAATCTATCAACTCAACTTTGTTTAAAGGTGTAATCTTTACCTTTTACTCTTGCGACCATTGGGTGTGTGACGTCTTGCAGAGATGCACACCCTGTAACCATGGTAACCAGCCATTACCATCCCCACCATTATCGCTGGAGCGGATGCAAACACCACAAACAGACAAAAGATTCTGGATCCTCCGGTAAAGAAGTTAAAAGTATCGGAGGCGTAAAGCATACAGTTGCATCTGATGTCAACACACACGTCAAGTATCTCACGCCAGTGTTCATAAGGCACAAGTGTGCACACTGTTGTCACGATGGACAGGAGCGTGCTGGTGAGATAGAGCACTGCTAGACGTGACTCATAGGTGTACTGACTCATTCTTTAGACGTGATCATATATCGCCACAGCTGAGTCTTATCCTAATTGTTTTTAACATAAACAAAACTTCTATCAGTGCTGAATGATTACAAGTTTTTGACATAGTAAAAGTTATGTTTTGAACATTGTGTTGTAAAAGTACAATATTATTGAATTCTGAGAAAAAGATAAAATAAAGCTCTTTATCATATCAAAGATTTAGATAACTAGTGAACACATTTTAATCTAGTGAACTTTTACATCCATTACTGTTGCCAGCCTTTGGTCAATTTTTTTTATTCAAGCCATATATTTTCCAATAGGCTTGTTGTAGCTTCAGCCCCTGCTGTCAATTTATCAATTTGAAAGGGTAAACCCATATTTTCATCAATGATAAATTTTCAGCCACGCCGGCATTCGAACCTGGGACTCTTAGCTCAGTCAGTAGCGTGTCTACCTATTGAGCTAAAGTGTCTGACTAAACTAGTGAAGTAGCCAATCAAATGTTCATAATCCTGATAGAATATTTTAATACCAACCATATCTTAAAATTGATAATTTTGAAAAAAAATAATAAAGAAAATAGAATGTCACAATTCGTATCAGAAACTTGAAAGTATAATAAACTTCACTGAGAAAGAAGTTGTATATTTTGACATTATTTGTAAGTTTATCTTAATCAAAAATGTGACATCTTGATTTTAAAATTAATGCACTAGGCTTTTATAAACTAATTATTTAAAATCTAATACATATTTTGATTATCACATTGATTCGTACTATAATATAGCACTAGATTTAAAATAAAATCATTTGCACAGGTGCACAGTTAGAATGAGTAATTCTTTTTAACTAGTTTTGATGCCAAGCTAATTTTATTTCTATCATAATAATTGAGATAAAAAATCAGGGCTGTGAAGTCTGTACACCTAGCCTTCAACTCTTATACTGTCCGACTAAGACTCCTTCAGGAAAGTATATTAATTATTAATTAAAAATGTACCTACTGCACAAAAATTCCCCAATACAAATCATTTCATGGGAAGCTTCTTTTTGACATTGTGAATATTAATTTGAATAAATTTGTTAGTCCAAACTACAAATATTGGTCCTAGATAATAAAGTATTAAATTAAAATGATATAATATTATAACAATATATGGTAACTTTTTCAAGTTTTATTTTGAAGTATTTTTGAGTCGGTACCGACTCAAGACTCCACAACCCTGATTAAATTATTGCAGCCATCAAACAAGAAGCATAGCTCAGATCTCTTGTGGACTGTAAAGTGATTGTTTTTCATTATCTTCCAACTAACAAAACTCGTAATATGTAGTCGGCTGTAAAGGTTGTAATTCCATTCATAACTTACCTAGCTTTATAATGGAGCTGCTCACTATTTGCCGTAACCAGGACTTTGAAATGTCCGCAGTTTGAAGTCTTGACTCTGGTTCAAGATAAGATAACACTTGCTATCTTGTTGGCTTATACGAAGGTACATACTAAACGCCAAATGTGGCCAGTTTTGGTCGGTATTCAACCTTTTAAGGAATATTGGGTTGACTGTTACAACCGTGATACAGAGCTCCCTCTTGTTTGTATTAGGGATTAGTCCTTCAAATCTTTAAGGAGACTAAAAAGATTTAATAAGAACCCTCAAGGTTTGAAATAAAAAATATTCGGATATTAATGCTTCTCAGTGGTTTATCCCAAAGCTCCAAATCACTTAAATCAATGTGAATTCATATCATAACCTAAAGTAATATCATTAACAGTTCAATTTTCATATAATAACCGGGGAGGGAGGGGGGCTGCTTTTATCCGCGAATGTTTGTACTGTCATCATTAGCGGTGGCTGCCACTCAAGTCGATATAACTCATAGCCTCACCATAGTGTTAAAAAAAAGAGGGTGCCTAACAAAATCTGTGTTACTTAGTGTATCAAGGATAGTTTCATAAACAAGACCATATATTTTTATTTGATAAGGATACATGAAATATGTTTAGACCAATTTAAATTTTTATAAATGCCAGCCTATCTTGGACCAAATTTTAAAATATTAACTTGAAGCCCTCTTTAAGGTGTTTTTATTATATATCTCAATGCTTTGTGGCATTGTTTAGGAGCCATGCTACCACCTTCTGTTTTTCAAAATCATGGAATAAAAAAAAAGAGACCATAAAGTTGTAAATGTAATTTCTTACATGTAGAGGACAATTCAGGAGTGTTGACAGCCATGTCATTTCGCTTCAATCTGTCCTCAATTATGATCCAAACATAAAAATGTTGATTAAGTAAAACATTCAACGTTCATTTAAAGCAAAATGCTAATATTGTTTATTTTTTTATAAATAAATAACATCAAAATGAATTAAAACAAAAAATTACACTTTTAGCAAAACATATAAATTCATTCATTTGTTCATCACAGAAATTTTTGTAAGTCTTCCATTGTGAAGCTACACCAACAGTGATGATGCTTACCTCTTCATTCTGTCAGCAAAAAGGAAGCAAGAAATAAACATTTATTTTCTTGTATGTATGGTTCAGTTTATGCACTATATATTTTTTTTATAAGATTTTTTTTTTAAATTACTTTAAATAAGGACATTATCTTGTCTAAGGTTGGCTACTCGACCTACTCCATTAATTATTATTACAATCTACTTGCGATTCTACGACCCCGGGAATAACGACCCTTTTTTGAGGAACCATAAAAAAATGTCAATATTTTAACGAAATCGGCCCGTAAAATGTGTTTGTTGCACTTATTTAAGCTGCTGGGTTACAATTATTTTTGTGAGCGCTGAATGCTAATAAGGGGCGGTGGCGTGGCATCCTGAAGTCAACACGATTCTCAAAATGAGAGAAGAAATTGTGAATTCAGTGCAGAAGGAAGGCCAAAAATTTGAAGGGTGCACACGCGAATATGGAGCAAGTTATACTGGAGTGGTTCAGCCAGCATAGAGCGCCATACGTGCCTATAAACAGACCGATGCTGCAGAAGAAGGCCGATAAATTTTCCCTGAGGTTGGGTATAGAAAACTTGATCAACCCAACACTGGTGAGGGAGTGGATGCCCTTGCTCCGAAACATCCTTAGGCACTATCAGCCTCAATATTTATACAACGCTGACGAGCTGGGGATGTTCTACAACCTCGTGCCAGATCACACTCTTGCTGTGAAAGGGGATAAGTACAAGGGTGCGAAGAGGAGCAAGGAGCACCTCACTGTCCTGTGATGTAACATGGACGGCAGTGATAAGATGAAGCCCCTCATTATTGGGAAGTTCAAGAAACCCCGGGGTTTTAAGGGCAACATCCTGCCTTGTGACTATGATTTTAATAATAAGGCATGGATGACCTCGGGAGATGTTCATGAGGTGACTTCAAAGCTTCGATTCGAAGATGAACGCCATAAATAGAAAAGTCATGCTCTTCGTCGAAAATTGCCCTGCACATCCTGCTCTCGACAAACTCAGTAACATCGAGCTGGTGTTTCTGCCAAAGAACACCCCCAGCATGCTTCAGCCCCTGGACCGGTGACTAATCCGGCAAGGGAAGGTGAAGTTCCGCGAGATGCTTGTGCGGAATCTCGACATGGGCAAGGAGGTCAAAAAGTGGGACGTGTTCAGGGCCATGGAGAGAATCATCGCCAGTTGGAGGGCTGTGAGACTGATGGTAATCGCCAACTGCTTCCGACACACCCACTTTGTCCTACCAGTCAACGAAGAGACTTCAGTACATGTGCTTCCCACCACTGCCAGCGCCAAAGACCCAGACGACCCACCGCCAGTGGACGCCAATTCTCAGCCAGGCCTCTCCACGGAACTGCACCCTGGCTTATCAACAGCACCTTCGTCTGCCCCCCTGACTTACACTCGACCATGCGACGAGGAAACGTAGCAGAGATTAGCCCCAGACTGCATGTATGAAGAGTACATAGCAGACGATAACATCACAGTTTGGGGCACCCTTGACGATGCTAGATATAATCAGGGAGCAGCAGGGTCCAGCGATGAAGAGGGGGAGGAAGAAATGGAAGAAGAGCCTGAAGACATCTCCACGACGAAAGATGTTCTGAAAGCTGGGGACGTCTACTCAAGAGCACTTGAGCGCCAGGGTGCTAGCAAAGAGCTGTGGTTCTAATTCTGTAATGTGGAAGACTTTGTCGAGCAAACTGGCACTAAGAAGAAGCAGACCTCCATAAGGGACTTCTTTGGAACCAGGTAGGTATTTTTTCATGTGTATTCTAAAAAAATGCAATTTTTGCTATGAGGGTCGGGGGTGGAACAATCGGTTAAAATTTCAATAAAGACCACTTCTAAATAACGACTTTTCCAGGGAACCGTTAAAGGTTGTAGAATCAAGAGTTGACTATAATTTATTACAATTACTGCTTGTTAGTTAATCGAGATCTTGAGGCAGCCTGACTGACTGTTACATGAAACACAATAAGCAGTGGTTAGATAAGAATCCAAGGATTCTCAATGCCCAATGGCTAAATTCTGAACTCGGGCTGTCCATGTTAAATTATTATAGCTGAAAATATTGTATCGTTATTTTTTAATAAACTCTGAAAGAGAAAATACCAAAGCTTCAATGATTCACACCATGTAATTTCTAAAATAGGGGAAATTTATGTGGTTTTTTTCGGACATCCCAAGTTGGATGACACTAGTTTAAGATGTATATCTCACAAGAGACTGGTTTTCCTATAACAGGAGATTGGGGTTAAAATCTTGGTTCAATGTACTGAGGTTTTTATTAAATAAAATTTGTTTTCCCACTCTCCTTCCAAGCAAATGCAGGTGAATTTTCTTTAAATTACATCTTCCTCATTCCTGCAAATATGAATACATCCCGAATCGGTTATAAGCCGTAAAACATAAAAAAAAGACAAAACATGATTTGCAAGTCGACATTGATGCTAAACTACCTCTAAAGGGAAATAACACCCAACATATGCCTTGACCTAGGTTTTGTTTCATTGGAATTCTTTATGCTGGGATTAAGGTCAATTTAATATCCATAATATAAAGTAACATAGAATGGAATAATGTATAAGTTATACTCTCGGTTTTAAATGGAACGGATCCCATTGCATTTAATATAGCATAGCTTAATAGTTTTCTAGAGCAGTGGTTTCCAACCTTTTTCAGATTACACTCCCTTTTCTGTAGATTAGTAAATGTCCCCCTCACCACCACACCTCATCCCATTATTTTTTGGTATAGCCATAAAAAAAATCTCTAAAAAGTTCTGTTTTACATGGTGGCTACACAGGGAAAAGTTAGGGAATTAAGAAATATGTCTAAAATATACCATTAATTTCGCAACTAAATACAAAAACAAACGTTAAATAATACCTAAATAAAATAACATTTTCATTTTTAAAATAACTGATAAAACTGTTGATGTTTAGTAGATACAAATGTTTTTTTAATATGTGATCAATAATAATTAAAATCATCATCCACCGTTAAAACTGGAAAAAAGTAGTCAGGGAAAATTGAAAAATGTTGCCTGGAAAAGTCATGGAATTTTGTAAAATATGTTTTGTTTGGTTTCTTTATTTTATCAAAAAATTAGTCTGATGATTGGCACTTTTGTTTTTCATCACTTCTTGAATGTTGGGTTTAATATTTGACAGAGTACAACGCAAATCGATTTCCATTTCAAGTCAACAATTCTGTTTAGTTTTTATGAGAGTCAGAGTTGAAAATCTGGTGGTATTATATTTGGCCACAATAGTAGCCAAGTAGGTGGGTAGAAAGGATAATTAAGGGGAAAATCGGAGTCTTGAAAGTTTGAAAATAACATGTCAGGGAAGCCAGGAATTTGAAGTGGTCGGGAATTTGGTAAATTACAACAAAAATCCGGGAAAATGTTTTACTTAAAATTTGAAATATAATAATCATTAAATCAGTAAATAATAATGTTATTCAAACTAGTTTTTTTTTTAGTTTGTAGCTGTGTAATAATATATTTTATAATTCCTAGTAAACAATGATAATAATACAAATTTCAAAAAAATGTTTATTTAAATTTTAAAACTTATTATTGATAAAAAATATTAGTATAAAAATGAGGTGGGAGGGGGGAATTAGAAGGATGTGACATACTTTTTAGTCGGGAATTTCAGGAAATGATCAGAGGAAAATTCATGAATTTCATTAGTTAAGTTGAGTAGACAGCATGACTTGCATGTGTACAAGGGTCTTACATTTGGCTGATCACTTAATATTACTGTAACTTATTTTAGAAAAGGAATTTAATTAAAAATGCCTTCAATTCTTAGCAGATTTCAACACTATTAACTAATTTTTGTTCCACACAGCCCAGACCCCAGTTGAGGGCTTGGTACCTCATTTATTTGTTAATAGCATGCAGAAGCCTTAATCAGTATGGTTTATGCCTCACAAACACCAAAACTCTGGGGCCTTTTCTTATGTTCTCAGCACCGCACCTTACTACTCATTCAGGTTATACACCTACATACTACACTAAAGTGTTAGGGATGAGGAGGGTTCAATTTAGAGGAAGTGCATCTGCATTTGTGTGGAGGGACAGTGGAAAACCAGCCTTAGTGCACCCAACCAGGATCAAATGTTTATCTCCACACCTTCGGCAGTCAAGTCTCTTAGGATAGTAGCGCTTTAGACCAGGCCAAGTCTATTACGAGAGTAGCGCTTTAGACCAGGCCAAGTCTATTACGAGAGTAGCGCTTTATACCATGCAACCACCGAAGCGGGTATTTATTTTGTTGCTCTAGTGAGTGCTTATTGCAAGGTTTTTGAAACCTAATTAGTATAACTGGTAGAGTTCTATTTTTGTGAACTATATATTTACAAAATGTCCAAATTATTTGGCTCAAGGTTTAATGTTATGTTACCTGTATGTTTAGTGAATCTTTATCACATACACTAAATTACTTTGCATTACATGAACGTTCAGTAACTTTATAACCAAGTTTATCAAAGGCGCGGTATTAGGAGTGAATATAAACTGTGCAACAATATTTCCTTAAAGAGGAAAACAAACACAAAAGTAAAATGGTAAAGAGTGACAAGATATCTAGAAAGGTCATTTAATAAAACAATAAGGTTAATAGTACTGATTTTATTAAAACAAAGAAAAAATGGTGTCAAACAACTGTATTAAACTAAACATTGAAAGGAGAGCAGGGTCATTTCATAGTTTTGTATTTTAGTTGTGAACTTTGAAGCCTACAGTTTTCTGTTAAGTTTGTAGGCCTCTCCCTTCTATCCTCCTTTCAAAATTTAATTTTATTTAAGTAATCAAATTCAACACTTTACATCCAGATAAAATATTGTATTCAAAGAGGTTATATTTTATTTTCTATGTAATGCCAACAGGTGAAAAGAAATGTGGTTAAATGGATAAGGTAAAAAGCATTAATTGAACTTTATCAAGTTTAATGTTTTAACTCATTAAATGATCAAGTATTTACAACAAACATTTTAAACTATTATTACAGTGTATTAACTTTTCTATACTATTTACTTAACAAATAGTGTGATTATTCTCTGATAAATTATTTTTTCATTATCGGCTAGAAGTATTTCAATTCATATGACATCACAAGAATGAATGACAGCCTAAACCTCATGTGTATACTACATTTACAGTGAAAACTTAACCGTAGCCATTATAAAGAGAATAGAAAGGCAGCATCATTTGGAGTAGTTTGAGTATGTATTTGCTTACATCACCCAGTACAAAGCAATTTATATTTTAATACTAATAAAACAGTCAAACACAAATGATTTTCAAATTATGCAATGGTGTTAGTTGAACTTGTGTGGTTTTTAAAGGTTTATTTATTATTTAAAATTACAAAATGTGATCTGATTTTTAACAACTTAGTTTGTCTTCCATAGAGCTTTGTTTATGTAACACGCCGACTTGTTTACTGAATGACATCACACGGTTGGCCAATCAGATGTCTTTCGCCATCTGGCGCTACCTTCTATTCTCTTTACATGGTCTATGGGGTACACAATGGCTCTATCATATAAGCTACTCCATTGAGGAAACAAACAATGTACTAAGCGCTTGCTACCTATCAGCGTAAATGAGGTGTAAGTATTTCCTAATTAGATGTGGTATTTTTATGACTTAAATATTCTAGAAAATATATTAACCCTTAAACACTCAGCGCGCCGAAAAATCGGCGCGCCATGGTCCTGCTAAAACAGGCCGTGTAAGTTTATTTTTAACAACTAGGTGGCATTACATGCGGTATTCTATATATTTAGGTTTAGTTCATACTTTTTCCAACAGATAGCACCATTGGTCTTAGAAAAACTATTTATTTTGAACAGTTGAAATATGTTATGCTCATTGTTTACATCGTGGTGTGAATATGTTTCTAGTTCGTGGTTTTTTTCCTTATTTATGTAAATATATTTGCTTCTATTATTTTTCTTACTTGTTTTCTTTTTATATATTATTTATTATATTTTCATTGTTTTATTCAAAGTTTATTATTTATAAGTGTTGTTTAGTTGAAATATTCTAGCTAGGCAATGGCCGGTCCAAGTTCTAGGCTAAATGACTCGGACATTTTAGACTATTTAGATACTATTGACAGTGACAGCGACTTTGTGTATGAAAGTGATTCTGACATCACTAGTGATGATAATAATGTGCCAGATCTTAGGAATCCAGCTGTTCATGACATGTCTGACAGTGACGAGAATGGTATGGATGATGAAGACTACAGGGAGATTCTGTCACCTGAGCAACTTCTTCCTCCTCCAAAAAGTTATGTAGTTCAGAATCAGAATAAGTTACAAACACCAAACTAGTATCAAATTTTACAGAAATAAATTCTCTTTCTTGCAGGATGACTGATAAATAAGGAAGACAAGAAATAAACCTTAATTTTTTGCTCTGAATTAGAAATTTTAAATTAATTTATAAGATTTTAAAAATTTTGAATTTTTTTTACAAAATAACGGTAGCCTAATAATTTATGTAATATTTTTTTTATAAATCTACAATGTGTATAGTATAAGTGTGATTTTTTTCATGTATATAAACTAAAAACATTTTTTATGAGAAAATTTAAAATGTTTAAAGGTAAATATGTGAAAATTTGCCTGAGTGTTTTGGCTTAGTCTAGTGAAAATATGCCGAGTGCAAAAGGGTTAAGTATGAGAGTGTGTTGAAAATGTTAATTCAAAGATTACGTCTCTAAACAAGTTTAAAAAAAAAGCATGTAAGTCACAAGCACAGGTAATTCAACAAAATGTTATTTGAATAAAAGCTTAAAAGCAAACACAATAATTACTGTAGAATTTCCTTGCTTTCATTAATATTGTAGTTTTGTGTTGTTTTCATTGCTGATTTATTACAAATTCTATAACATATGGTGGTACATTTCTGCACAAACAGTATGTTTTCCTCCGAGTATTTCATGTTGTTATGTAGTTTAATTGGTTTGTTCCCCCGCCCCCCTTATATGTTTTACTACATTTTGCATTTTGACAAAAGCTTTATTCCAAACCACTTTACTCTAATGAATAATGTACACCACACTCAATCTTTCTTTTCATTCAATAATAGATAATCTTTGGTGATCAAGCTACAAAACATTGGTATTAAATAATATACCAACAATGGACACTAATTATACTTCCAAGTTAGTAAAGTAAAATTTAATTGATAAAAATAAAAAGGCAACTAAACACAAGTGAAGAAAACCAAAATAGGAAAATACGGATATAATCCAGCAGTGGTATAGCCAGGGGCGAGTTTTAGGAGTAGTGGCCTCCCACATGCTCTAATCCCAATATATATTTTCTAAACATTAATAGTACATTTTTAGTTCAAAAAGGGATGAGGCTACTTGGGAGTGAAGGAGGTTGCATAATGATTAGTTGCATACCCTGTACTCATCACAAGACTTGGTTAGGATAGTCAAGTCTTGTAGATTATGGTGGGCAGCACATGCAATGTGAACGGAAGAGTCTAGAACTTTGTTCAGGGTCCTAACTGACAAACCCAATGGGAAGACCCAGATACAGAGGGGAGGATAACATTAGAATAACCTACTCTAGCAGCGATAACAAAAACCTTTTATCAACAATCAACACAACAATAGGGATAGGTGGCAACCTTTTGTAAGTGCGGCAATGAACTTTTGAGTTACTAATGCTATTGAGTGAGTAAGTACTAGAGTTTGATTATGAGAATAAACATATCAAAATACATAAAAACACTTCTATCATTGAAATTTATACCAGGGTTGTAGTAAGACGCGGTGCTAATAATAATAAACCAGGGTTAAATAGAAATATATATTACAAACACCACAAAACTGCAATGAAGGTATGGTGACATCTTCCTCATTTATTTGATTTTCTATGGGTAAAAAAGTTTTATGTATTTTGATCTTCTAAATTCTAAAACATGAATAGGTGTATTTATTAAAACTTTATTTTGTTTTTAAATTTATGCAACTTTCTCAGCTATACAAGTTGTCACTATTGAATTTTACCCACATTCTCCCCCATTTAAATTGGTGGGCTTCCTTCAAACTCTATCATTATTTATCTTTCCTCATTTTTATCCATTCCCATAAAATATAATTTAGTCATTGGGCCTTATCAATAGTAAATAGTTAGTGAATTCAAGAATATTCATTGGTTTGGCAGAAGACCACACAATATAAAAAAAAAATACACTAGTATGGTTAGTGTCAAATGTTGTGTCAACACTTTATTATCATTGTAAACAGAAAATGAATGAATAAACAAATCCCACAAAAAAAAAAAATGGTATAGTATGATCATTAATAAAATGTGGAAACAATATTTTCAAAACCCACTTCACCAAAACTTCAAATGTCTTCTAGGTCAAAATATCTTAAATATAAAAGTAATTATCTTCTCTTTGATAAGTTTTTTTTTTAAATATTGCATTTAGTGATAAAGCCCCTTAACAATGATATTAATGTTTATATCTGAAATTAACATGATGGTGACATTGCTTTGACTTGTATTCATCATCAGTTTATTGTTCCAGCGAACCGGACACAATTTTTAAGTCTCTTGACTTGTATTAATAATCAATAATATATATGTACACACAATGACACACTGTGACTAACTCAAACCATGCAATCAACACAATATTTTATCAATCGGAAACAGTCCTTTACATGTTTACTACAGATCTAATGCTTAATTTTGAGGTCGAATGAACAAATTATACACAACTTAAAATGTCTTTTATACATATGGAACTAGATAAATGTCAATCAGGTGTGTTCTTACGCTGGACTATAATTTTGTCGGAAGTCTTGTAAGCGATCCCTGGCTGTCCACAGGCAATATACTGCAGCGAGACCAAATCCTATTCCACCGCCAATGGCACACTTCCTCAAGCCAGCTAATAAACAGGATAATAACGGTAACTATATTATTTGTGTAATGTCTGTTCACGGTAGGAATTGACTTCTGAAAGGCCTTTTTCCCTACCATAAATCTATTAAATAGTAGGATATTGGTAGGAAAAAAGGCCTTTCAGAGAGTAATTCCTACCGTGAATGGAATATAGGTTTGTTATCAAAACATGTATAATAATGTTTACTAAAATTGGCTGTGCAAGATAATAAATTTAGGAACGATATTAACAAAACAAACATATTTATAAAGATGAGTTATTGTCCTTTGATTTCTTTAACCTTGTATGTACTTCTTCCCAAAACTAATCATTTGCTTTTCTTTTAAGCTCATTAAAAAAAAAAATTCTCATTGAGTTTGTTTAGATAGCATATTTCCTTTACTTAGTTTTGTTTCTTATTTAATTCTACCAGTTGTACTTTTTTTAATAAGCATTATAAGAAGTATATTATTTTATTATTGTGAATAGTTCAACTTTGTTTGCAAAATATTTCAATTTAACTTATATTTAACATTTTCAGACAAATAGATCTGATTTATCATTAGATAGGATCAAGCATGTCTATTACTTTTCTAAAAGTTAGATTACATTCTCCCCAGCTCTTATTAATGTTTTCATTCATCAGCAATAATACAGGTGGGAATGAACACAATATATCTTTTACAATGAAAATAAGAACACAGAGCACAAAGAGGTAATCGATTGTGACCGCCTAATCCCCCGACCTAGGTTTCATTCTATCAGAACTCATCAGGGGGTAGTGTGAAACGCACAACGCAACTTCCTAAGAGAGGAAACCAAAAAACACAAAAAGAAAGAAAAAGGAATTGTGTAAAGAATGATCTAGGACACTTAGATGGGAACATGTAAAAGGAATAACATACCTGTTTGCCAAATTTCAATTTTCTATCACACATAGGAATTGTTTTTTTTTCTTTTTTTTTCTAGTTCATTAAATTATCAAATCATTTCATAAAACTTTATTTGAAAAATATATTCTCTGCCTGTAACTTTGAAATTGTTGATTTTATAAACAAAGATTTTGGATATGCTTATTTAATTTACTAAGAGGTTATTTCTAAATGTTTATTTGTATCAAAATATTTATTTTGTTTGACTTGATGAAAAGTAAAAAATAAATAAATGGTGGTATGGGCTTGTAATGAGGATGTTTGAGTAAATGAGATAGTAGAGGAAGCAAGACTGAGATGATATGGGCTTGTAATGAGGATGTTGGAGTACATGAGATAGTAGAGGAAGCAAGACTGAGATGGTATGGACATGTAATGAGGATGTTGGAGTACATGAGATAGTAGAGGAAGCAAGACTGAGATGGTATGGGCATGTAATGAGGATGGAAAAAGAGAGGATGCCGAATAAAACGTTGGAAATGAAGCATGTGGGATGAATACTGCAAGGGAGGCCAAGAAAGAGATGGAAGGAGCAGATAACAGAGTGTTCAAAGTGTTTAAGTGAAAGAAGAATGGAAGAAATTAAAGGAAGAAGAGTGGAGCAAGAATAGAGGACGATGAACTGGAAATCAATTACATCTATTAACATAATATAATAGTATGAAGAGAGTGCATTTTTAAAGAAATATGCATGTGTTCAACTAGATATATCCCACAGTGTAAAAAAAATAAAAATCACTGAGTGTGCTTGAACTAGAATCGAAATGGAGACTCTCAGGTAACACATTGGTGATCAACTTTGTCTTTTTTCCTTGCTAGAACACAGTCAACGTACCTGAAGACTTGTACAGAAGGCCGGTCGTCGTTGCCGCGGTTAGCGTGTTCAGCTCGTCGTCAACTCCTCTGCCCCATGATAGGAGAACTCCGAACCCAGAGTACATGACTGCCAATACACCTAACGTATTAGCTGTGGCAGCTCCTTGTTTCATTACGTGGTTTAGCAGCCTGAAAAAAAAAATGTTAATCTTAAACTTAGGTAAGGCCCTACTTTACTATTTATATTTAGATATTTTTTTAAGGAAAACTAATGCTGTAATTTAATTATTTTACATTAATGGTAATGCTTCACTCCTATCTTGTCCTTGTATATTAATCACAATTTTGTATAATAATTTAATTAGATATAGTATTGTTGCCAAGCATTACATTGTTGCATTATTGTTTTCCTTTATTATGTTTCTTATTAGGCCTACTACTTTCCTTACTATATTAAAATTAAAATATGTTTCAATGGATCCTGAATAATTAATATGCTGTATTTGAATGATTGGTTAAATCAGATAACATACATAATATCTTTAATTAAACCACAAAAACCCAATATAGCCCACCTGGATTGTTTTTTTTAATAACCCAGGGTTATTTTCATCCCTGAAAAAAATGATCTATTAGAAGGCAAAATATTGTTTAAAACCATGCTAGGCTAAAACTAAGTTCTGTAGCTGGACAAATTCATGGGACGTCAGTCATGACAATGATCAGTTCGAAAAAACAATCACGCTAATTTATTTATTTGTCAACCTTAAACCAATCAAGTTATCACTAAAATTCAAGAGAATTCAGCTGTGAGATAAGAAAATACATGTTGTGACTAATTACAATATCTATAAGTGAAGTAAATAGTAATATGACTTGCATTTAAACCTACCCTTATAGGGAATGGAAGGTTTAGGCAAGTCGCCTGTAACTGTTCATACAAGCTATATACAAAATTTGGTTTGAAAGTGATATTTTCAAAATTTATTTGCAAGAGTACATATTCCATACAATATTTGTAGCCTACATGAAGCCGAGTATTAAAAGTTATTTTTTTAACAGTATTATCGCTAAGTATCAGAGCTGGCTTCATGACAATTCTTTGAAACATCTCTAAGAGGTTTTAGAAAAGATGATAAGAAAAATAAAGTTTTTGTAGAAGTATGTGAGTTTCCCAATCAAAATTAATTTAGGCCCTATTTAAATTAAACAGATTTATTTACTTATTTATTCTGATAGGTTTATGTGGATGGACATTTTTGCAAGGTTGAAGTATTCCAATCAATGTTGGCTAATACAGTGCAACATCATCCATTCTGTTATGTATGAGGGCTGTTCTCAAAGTTTCTAGACTATTTAAATAGCGCACCAACATGATGTCGTAGAGATGTACGGTAAGTGGCACTTTATAGTGGAGTGCTTCGCAATTAATATACCAATGACCTCATCATTCTATTCTAGCTAGTCACTGTGCTGCAGTGTTTTGTTTAGGACATTGCTTTGCATGTCCTGCAATTTTTGAGATGGCTTAGTTTTATGAGCAGCGTAAAGCGCAGCAGGTCAGGTTGAATGGAAAGTCATGCTGATGGGGTGTTTTTTTTCTGGCGTCGAGGGTGTTGTTCATCATGATTTTTTACCAGTGGAACAAACAGTAAATCATTGGTATTATCTTGAAGTTGCGAGAAAATGTCAGAAGAAAAAGGCCCAGGTTGTGGAAAAACAAGTCCTGGTTCCTCCATCACGACAATGCACCAACACACTACTGATTCTTGACTTTTGCGCCAAAACAAAGACCACTTTGCTTCCCCAACCTCCCTACTTACCTGACCTGCCCCAGGCAGATTATTCCATTTCCCAAAACTAAAGTCTACTTTAAAAGGATGAATATTCAACAAAATTGAAGACATTAAAGAAAAATCAGAGGCCAACTTGCATGCAATCCCAAAAAACGCTTATCAGGACTGCTTAAAGAAGTGGAAATGGCATTGAAAGTGGTGTATCAACCGAGAAGGGATGTACTTTAGAAGTGACAAAACTTAATAGGTTGTAGATAGGCCCTAAGCCCGAAAAAATTATATAAAAAAAAGTTTGGGAACTTTTTGAACATGCCTCGTTTGTAGCAAGTACCTACATTATTATTAAAAAATTTTTTGTCATTGCATTTCCCTCCCTACCTGTTTGGGTTGGACACAAATATACTACTTATACCAATGTGTTAAAGATGATGTAACTTAAATTTCGAAGAAATGTACCCAAATTTGAGTGTAAGAAGATTGGAAAGCCATTTAGGAACAAACATTTCAGTACACCCCACCAATACTCGAACCCCAATTTAGTTTAGTGTGATGGATACAATAAGCTGTTCGATTTGATGTAATTTAATTATACATGGGTGGTACACATCATACAATGGTGTTATACCGTTTTAATGCATAGGATTACAGGTGTAACGCAAAGCAGGACAGGAAAGTTACACGTCAATGTTAATATTTACATTTTTATAAAATGATTTGGGTAATGTGTTGTCGAATTTTGTTTGGATGTAGGGTTTATTTTGAGTGTTAACAATGTATAGCCTAAATTTTGTCACCATCTGATTCGATATACGCTTGTGTGCATAGTAAATTGAATAAATATCTAAACATTGCACTGTAACAATGAAAAAAAGAAAAGCTAAAAGGGGATAGGAATAATGTACTATCACTATATTAATAACTATTAATAACTGAGCTACAGACAACCTATAGCCCCCTTATAGATAAATCTTTGTAGTTACTCTAAGCCAATTACTGGCAACACTTGCTTACTATTAGATCATCACAGACGCAAAATGGTTGGATAAAACCTAATTATTTTACTTACTGTGTACGTCGAAGCTTCCCTGTGTGGCCTGCCAAAGTTGTACTTCTCAACCCATTGTAAAATCCTCCCAAACCACCAACACCAGCTCCTATCATGCAGGAGCCACCTATCTGTGAAAAAGCGAGCTCAAATCTTCCTCTTTGACGTCCTGCCCCTTCTGGGAATATAAATTCTGGTTGACTCTGGGGTAAATATACAGGGTCGAAGTTGAGGTAAGGAGACAATGGTGCCAAGTTTTGTTGTGAATGTACTAAAACATAATAAAAAAATGTTAAGTTTACATTTAAGATGTTTCTCTAAATAACTTGTACTTCATAAAAGTGATGTAAGAAACTAGCCTAACCTTGAAAATATATTAGTTTTTAATGCTGACAGAATTCTTACCTGGCACATTCATTCCTGGATCTTTATTTGAATAAGAAGGTGAATATATATTTGAAGAATCCTTATTCGAAGACTCCATGGTGGCCAGATTATGATAGGTATGGAGGACCAGTTGAGTAAAATATTTTAGTGTAACAACATTATTTTTAAGAAACGAATCCAGAGACCATATATGCCAAAGCCATACAAACTCATTGAGGGTAAAGTGGCTCTTCAAGCTAGAAAGTCCTATTTTTTCATTTTCTGGTAAGTTAAATTTTGTATAGATAAACCTTGTATAATAACTTAAAGGTCACGTCATCTCACAAGATGTATAATCCTTAAACAACAGTTTGTGAATTTTTCATATAAACTAGTTATTATATAATAATTCACTTGATATATTTTATTTCCACTATACGATTTTAAAAAGGCATGATAGTACTTTTTTTTGCCATTTAGGCTACGCACATTAGCTTTTCTTTGAGCATTCAATTTTTTTTAATACAATTTTGACATTTAAATAGAGAAATGTAATTAAATAATATTAGATCCAAAAAAATAGAAAAGGTAAATTTAATGTTCCAAACAAACTTCTTCTGTTTGAGTTAGTAATATATGAATTGTTAAATTTTTTTGCAGTACATTTGTGTTCTATATCAATTATATTAGTAGTGAATAGTGCATAGTACACAATGCAAAGAAAATGATTTATATGATTTTTAGTTATTTAGTTCATAATATATTTATTTAGAATTGTGCATAGTACATAGGTTGATTTAACTTTAATTTGTTATTCTTTGTGCATGGATTGAGAATCGACAACTCTTGTGTTTCGGCCAGTAAAAGAATAGAATCTCTAATCAATAACAGACGAAAATTACCATACCTTACATACATACATACACACAAACATACTTAAGCATGCCGTTTGCTGACGGGGTAGACAAGAAACTGTGTATATATCTAAGTAAACAACAACTCCGTACTTCTATCCTCACTAACTTTCTTCACATTTCTCTATCCTCGCATACTCCCATTCTTCAACAACATCCGTACACCAGGTCTCAAGCCCCATTTTATTAATACAAGACAATCGTTTTAAGTAAGACTTTGAACACCTTTCAATAAAGCTGTTGTATTTTTTTTTATGCTTTGTGCACTTTAAGCTATTATAGTTGTTGTTATTATTATTATGTGTTCTGTCTCATGACAGGCCCATTATTTTTGTTAGTGAACTTAGACCACCAATGCACCTTGTGCTCTACCTCCTCCTTCAGCTCCCAAAATCTTATTCTTTCCTTAAAGTCATATAATAATTAAGTCTTCTTTCTTAAGCTCCTTTTTCCTTCAACGTTTCCCCCTATGACGTCGTGCAAAAGGCAGTTCTTCATAAGGATGTGTCCAATCCAATTTTCTTTGCACCGTAAAATCACACCAAAAATGGTTCTTTTCTAACCCACTCTTCTTAGGACTTCTTCATTTGTAACTCTGTCTGTCCACCGGGTTTTCTCAAGTCTTCTCTAGCACTATGTTTCAAAACTCGCCAAGTATTTATTTTCCATCTTCCTAAGACTGTAAGTTTCTGCTCCAGGCAATGCAATGGTCCAAATGTACGTTATCCACTGTTTACTGATTTATACATGCGTTATGCATGAATATAAACCTAACCTTAAACAAATAAAATGCGTAAATAGCAAACAAGCATGCCTACCACAAGGTATTTTATACATGGACACAGCAGCTAATTACTGTCTGCTGGGTATATTGGGGTTCTTCTTACATTCTCATTCACTAACACTAACACTAACACTAGGGCAATTTATTATCAATTCCATATAAATGCATAAAAGTTAAAATATAAATTAACTTACACGTTCTGATATACTATGTATTTATTATAAATGCTATCTTTAACATAATATATTTCAACTTTTTCGCACTATGTGTTATTCTATTAATTATTATGCGTTATAAACCCAGCCTAAGATCAATGTCTATGATTGTAAATATGATTGAAATACAGATACCTCCAAAAAAGTTATTTTTCTTTAGAAATAATATTCATGCCAATAATAAAATCTTAGTTTAAAATAACGTAAGCCATCACGAACACAATGTTAATTTTATTTTTAAACCATACCAACAGATGACGTTACTTACTGTCATGTTTATGTCAAATACAAGTAGAGCTTATTTGTTCCTAAATTGACATGTTCCAAAGGGAAGTTATATGGGCTACACTCTACAGTAATATCCTATCTATGCTAATATCAGTTTGCAGCACTGTTAAAGTACTCGCGATAACTAAATATTGGTTAATTTACATAATACTTTTCTTTATGTGTTAAAAAGTTTAAGTTATTATAAACATTGGTTGAATTCAAATGGTAGTTATTATTAAAAAAACACAATTTTTAGTTTTGTAGCGAGGCTCTAAACTTGATACTTTATAAACAATATTTCATTAATTAATACATATTTTATATTGAAAGTTACCTTTTCATTATTTTCAATTCGAATAGCCTGAAGATGTAGGGATTTGGTTCTTATTGTTAATTTCAAATGGTTGTATACAACTATTATAATATCGGCATATTGTGTTTTCCTTTTGGGTAAGATTAACACATAAAAAATTAATGGGTCTATTTCATAAATAATTTTTTTTTAAATATGTATTTTCTCGAAAATAACATTACCAAACAAAATTTGAAATAACTTGTAAAAGGGAAAGATTTTAAATTATTATTAACACAATTTAAGTCAAAATATAGAAAATAATAACTTGACTCACCTATTTCACAGGGTATTGTTTTGAACATATTCTGGAGATGGCAAGTACAGATGTGGTATTCTTTAGATATTTTTTCTGTGTCATATTATTAGAAATGGAAGATTAATGTTATCTAACAACTAAACATTCAACAATATAATCAAATTTATGATGATAAAACACATAGTAATAAATAAACATGGACTTTAAGGTAATGTTTAAAACCTATTATCCTGTAGATTTTATTTATCAATATGATTAAAATTGGTTTTATGAACTAATAATTTACAAACATTAACTAAAATTGAAGTAAATCTTATTTAATTTATGCTCCTATAATTAAGATTATTTTTAGAATTTTTTTCTAAAATGTCAAAACAAAATATTGAACTAAATAATTCAAAACCGTAAGAAAAATAATTTCAAATATACCAATTTAAATTGTAAAACTTCTGTCTACAAAACCCTTTCATTCATTGACAAGTCTCCCTTTACATTATTTATGAACGTTCCTGTTACTGGATCACCATACAGTGAACAACAATGATACACCCAACATTTAAAAGCAAAATACCCCATCCAACTTTTTGTCCAAATTATAGTTCCTGGCAAAACGTATTTCTAAATAAGTTCACACAAAGTTTTAGATGACCTATTAGGAATGTAAACAATTGTACCAATGCCATTGCGCTTAACACTCTCAAACATGCCCAAAACCCAGCATTCAGATACAAGTCTACCTTTATTGTTTTGTTTTTTTCGTTTTGAAATTAAAGATTTGTCGATTTGAACCTCCATCCACTTAAAATAAAATAACCCCCCATCCTTTATTTACCTAAAACTGGAATCAGAACCGATATCATACTAAATTTTTCCTTTTCAGGACTTTTTTTTTTGTCAAGCTATGATGTATTTAAAAGAACCAGAACTTAATTTAAGAACCAAAAAGAACAGAAACTTCTATTTTTCTTTAACTGTAACCAGTACCAGAATCTCAAATTACTTTATTGGCGAAAAGGAATCGGAGCTGATAGAAATTTCAGCTTGACGGTTTGGAACTGTGATATTTGGAAATTTGATACCATTTGGAGAATTCTCAAATCCATACTCTTCCATATACATAAATCAATATCCAGATACATACCAAAGATGTGCATTGTTTGGCAACATGGACCTAAATTGTTAACAGAGCTGTAGAATAAAGACATACCATTCTAAAAGTGACAGTCTATGAACACACATTTTGGCAGTTAAAGCTATAAAAATGATTTTGATATAAGATTAGTTTAACACTATTGTTGCAAAAAAAAAAAAGTTTCAAATTTTGGATAAAAAATATAGGCTTAGCATCTTATTGTTTTACATATGGAACCTAGGCCCTACTTTTTTTTTATAACAATAGGATACTAAGAATCTTGTTTACTTAAGATGTTAATAGACTACATTTATATTTGAAATGTGGCTCCCAGTAGGTGACCTAGTGGTCTAAGGGTAAGGTGTCAGACTTCTTTACTGGGGGTCTGTGGTTCAATCCTTGGTCCCGTCACAGATTTATCTGATATCCAAACCTTTCCTTCACCTCTGACAAGAGGTGTATTAATCATAACTTGTGAATGTGTGGAATGCCAGGTCTCCACCGTGGTTCGGATCCCACGTTAAACTGTGGATCCTCCATTTCATCTCGCAATCACCCTACCATTACACATTAGCGTAAGTGCGTATAACTCGAACGGGTAGCAAGACGCGGTGATAATAGTAATAATAATAATGTGGCTTCTTCAATATCTTTAATGTTTAATGTGGCCCTAATGATCAAATGAGTAGCCTATTAATACCTGTACACTAATACTAAAATAATATATAGTATAATTATAGCACTATTACCCGCTTAAGTGGCCCCATGGTATAAGGGGCTACTCTCACAATAAACTACACTGACAATAATGGGTAGATCTGGGTTCGATCCTGGTTGTGTACACTGAGGTTGGTTTTGCCTATTGGTTTTCCACTCTCCCTTCACACAAATGTGGGTGCACTTCTTCCAGGGTTTTATTGGTTTTTTTCAGGAAACTTTTAAACCTTGATTTCAACACATGTTTTAACTAAATTTATAATTTTTCGGCCAAACCTGATACATTTGTGCAACAGATTAAGTATAAATTAAAAAGTAAATTTTTAAAAGTTATTTATTTAGTTTCATATGTAAAAAAAAAAAAAAAGTTTTTCATACTTAGTATGAATATTATTAAATGTTATAGTCTAACATACTGATAAAAGACAATCTTGTTTTTAATTCCAGATTACAATTAGAAATCAGAAAGGGCAAACAACTTTATTCTCTAATTTTTTAAAGAAATGGGTTTAATTATTATTATTATTATTATTATTATTATTATTATTATTATTATTATTATTATTATTATGTTTGAAAGTACTGCTTTGATTGATATAGTTAAATTTCTGAATTATCTAAGTTGATTAAATTAATGTGTGATAGAAACTTTAGGTATGCTTTTGCAAGAAGCTCACCATATACTGTAAACTAATATTAAAAAGCTGTTTTTAAAATAATTATAACCTACATTGTCACATTGTGCCAAGTACTTCTTGTTATCATTCAAACAATAGCTGAACAAAAACTGGCATAGCTACTCAAAATTGATTATTACATACAAGTGTAAACTTGAAAATGACGAGCCTATAAAACTTTTGATCTCGAGCTTAAATGACAAGCTCGGCCCGAAGCTTGAAATCCGAGTACTCGCAGGGCTCTAATATTTACCTGGATGCACACAAATTGAACAACCACAATGGAACATTGTAACTTTCAGTATCATTATATGTGGCACCCAAAACAAAATATATGGAAAACTGTGTAGCTAGCTGCCTACATACTGTTGGGCCAATCAGCTTCATGGCTACAGAGGGGAATCCCCTTTTGATGTATCTGAATGACCTACTTCCTGTTAATTTACTTTAAGTTTTTCAAACACCTTGGCTGCTTATGGAGTCTGTAATGTTACATTAAACTGTAAACACAGGCAATTTTGAAAGAAAAAAAATACCTGCATAGAAAACCAAGTGGATTTTATCAAGTGGGCCCACTTGAAAAAACCTGGTTGGTTCTTTTTGGGTTGGGCCCACTTGAAAAAACCTGGTTGGTTCTTTTTGGGGTGGGCCCACTTGAAAAAACCTGGTTGGTTCTTTTTGGGGTGGGCCCACTTGAAAAAACCTGGTTGGTTCTTTTTGGGGTGGGCCCACTTGAAAAAACCTGGTTGGTTCTTTTTGGGGTGGGCCCACTATCGCAAACCCTGACTTTCTCTGAAATCAACCTTCCTAATCCCTTGAACACATTATTGTAAGTAATATACAGGCGTACGACCGGAACTGGTAGTTAGACGGCATGTTAAAAAAAATATTAGTCTAATAATATTGTGTTTTTCTTAAAATAATAAAAAATACAAATTTAGTTTCCAACATGGCAATTTCACATAATATTGCATTAATCGCTGCTAATGTTGTTTGAAAAGTGTTGTCAGGTCCATTGATAAAGGTCAAAGGCTGGACCATATTTATCAACCGAGACAATTATTTTTTAGGACATTTCACCAAAATTAAGACACATTACTACATTTCACTAATTCCATTCCACATTGCTATTTTATTTGAACCAAACTTTTGTGCTAGTTAATTATAATGTTATGTTAAATACTTAAATATGTATTTTACTTATGCTTTATTTTTCAGATTTGATGATATTGCGTTAAAAACTATTCAATAAATATAAATGTAAATCACTTCACAGCAAGTGCTGCTCTCTTCCAGAAATAAAGTCCAATTTACCAAATAGAAAGCCATGAAGTCCTAAAATGGATAACAACACGGAAAGTAAGAATGGTGTTGAAATGACAACCGCACTAGAAGTTGACATATGCTTCCTTGAAGGTGACCAAGACCCAATTACTTTTGATCCCACATATGGTGGTCCACCAATCAACAAGCCACCTGTGATTAAAAGAAAGCCGGGCAGACCGCCTAACGTTAATAAAAGAAATACAAATGGCAAGGCTCCGAAAGAAGCGAGCATATGCTTGGATGATGAAAAAACAGAGATACTCTTCCCTGTCCAGAAAAAGCAAGCCGTGCCTAAGAAAATGCAAGGTACTACGCCTAAACAATATTCCTCTATAAAGGGCAGCCCAAAAAAAGTATGTCTTATTGCTTCCATTGAGAATGATGCTTGCTCTAATGGCATTAACGAAGAATCGATGTTTCCTGACCAGAAAGATGAAAATCCTTTTACATTGGATGAACTTAACAAATTAATTGAGCTTCGGGAAGAGGAAATCGCCTCCTTGAAGAAATGGGATGCACTCCTATCAGAAACTAGCATCCGTATAATCAACGAAAAGGAGAAGTGCTATCAAGAAGAGAATGAGCTCCTACAACACTTTGCAACGAACAAACCTCCGAGACATAAGTCTGCAAATGATGAAACATTTGTTGCCAAAGACAGTTGGGTTTACCTATACGGGGCCCCATACTTCAAGGATAGCAGTTTTTTCCCAGCCCCTCCTAACCAAGACGTCCAATTGAAGAAAGCCAGGAATGAGATTAATATTATAGATATTTCCCAGGCCAGGAGATGGAGATCTCAAGATAAGACTATTTTGGAAAAAGCGGTAAAGAAACAGGAAATTGAGAAACTACTTGTCAAAAACAAAACAGACGAGCTTACCTTATTGGAAAATTTAAAACAATGTCCAGGAAAAGACAAAATAACTTTACAGGAAAAATTGGATGACCTAAAGGCTACAGCTGTTGAGATTAGCTCTCGGTCGCTGGCAGATTTAGTAGGCGACAAGTGGGTGGAATATGACTGGATGAGGATTTCAGTGACAGACTTTAAGAACCAGCACACTCCAGAAGAGTGCCGCGGAATGTGGTTTGGCTATGTTCATCCCGCAATTGTTCGATCTCCATGGACCCATCAAGAGGATATGCGTCTCAAAGAAGTTGCATTGAGCTTCAAATGTCAGGATTGGGAACAAATTGCAGATGATGTGGGAACAGGCCGCACTGCATATCAATGCATGTGTCAATATCAGATGCGACTGAATGAAAATTTGAAGCGTGGAAAATGGACAGACGAGGAAGACAGATTGGTGAAGCAGGTGGTGGCAAGATATCGCGTTGGTTCTCATATCCCTTGGTCCAAAGTAGCTATACATATCCCAGACAGAACCAAGGTGCAGGTTTTCAACCGCTGGAAGTATTCCATTGCACCTCACATCAAGAAGGGAAGGTTTACTTCTAAAGAGGACCAGATGATCATAACTGCCTTGCAACGTTATGGCAAAAACTTCAATCAGATTGCAAGGTTTCTGCCTGATAGGACACCTATTCAAATTCGTGATCGATATAATTCAAATTTGCAGTACCTTGATCGAAAGGTGAGTAAAATGTTAAATGAACTATTCTCTTGTAAAAAATGTAGATCAATAACTAAATCATTGTAATCAATTGTTTCTAGTTTGTGGCCAGGTCAGTTAAGTAAAATGCCTCCATCTTCCTCTATTCTTCCACCACTCTTCCTCCTTTAATTGCTTCCATTCTTTTCCCTCACATATTTTCTTTTATCTGTTCTTATCGCTTTCTTGACCTCCCTTGTCGTCGTTTTCCTACGTATTTCATTTCCATCATTTTCTTTGGCATCTTTTCCTTCTCAATCCTCAGCACATACCCATACCATCTCACTCTTGCTTCCTCTACTATCTTATGTACTCCAACATCCTCATTATATGCTCATACCATCTCAGTCTTGCTTCCTCTACTATCTTATGTACTCCAACATCCTCATTATATGCCCATACCATCTTAGTCTTGCTTCCTCTACTATCTCATGTACTCCAACATCCTCATTACATGCCCATACCATCTCACTCTTGCTTCCTATACTATCTCATGTAGTCCATCTACTCCTCTTTCCCAGTTAACTTAATTCCTTATCCCGTTTATCCTTGTGACAACAATAATAAATTATTTAGGAATGTATCAAAACTCCATCCTTATGCATTCAAAATAGGCCCAAGAATTATATTGTTTCTAAAGTTTTTTATTTATGGTATTGTTCTGGCCAACATGACTTCCTTAACACAATATCCTATGCACATAAGCCTTTTTGTACTTAACTATGTAAGTTAAGTAACTTGTAATTGACTATTTATATCTATCAGAAAATAGCATGGTATTTAACTGCAGCTGCATCTGAAGGAAAGTAGGACAGATGAAGTGATGTATCAGTAACCAATTTAAAAAAGTGACTCTAAACCTTTACTATCTAAAACCCTATTAATAAAAACAAAACTTTTTTTCTGTGAAACAATCAAAGAAAGTGAAGTTAATTTATTGTTTGTGAGTTAGTTCGCCACCCCCCATAAATTATATTTGTTCAAAATTACAATTAAAATCTTAAACCAATATATGAAATAAATGCAATTTTCTTAAGCAAATTTTGTTTTTAGTTGGTTCTTGACAATTACTTTTTAAATGCTTGTAATTATTTTACCAATATTGATACTTCATTTATAATGTCACAATACTTTAACCCTTCATTTCTGAATAAGTTAATGTATTGAATTAGTTACCAAAAAAAGGCTTGGGTGCTAAGAGAAAGAAAAGAAAATAACAAAGTGTACATTATAGAGCCAGACATTTTGATCTAAAGATCTACTCCAGAGAAAGAAAATCCTTTGCGCTCTACTATGTAACCATAGTTTATATTGTTTATTTCATTGATAAAAATAATAACCCATTATTTGGTGTTTTATAGTAATATGATTTTGCATATAATAACTTAAAAGGGACTTTATTACTGAAACTGTGTTTTTTATCTAACCACCTGATATATAATTTCTCTGAAATAAGTATTTTCTCATTAAACACTTTGAAGTTTTTGCATGACGTGTGACCTGCCGGTCTAGGGGTAAAGTGTCAGACTTTTGTGCTGGGGTCCGAGGTTCAATCCTCGGTCCCGGCACAGATTTATCTGATTGCCAAACCCTTCCTTCACACCTGACAAGACGTGTATTAATCACAATTAATAAATGCACACGACTAAGGGTAGTATGCAAGAATGTTAGTGAATGCTTAGTGGACTTATTGTGCTCCCGAGCACACACTCGCTCCACCTTTTAATCTATGATGACGTGAGCAAACCCAAGCTAGTGTCTTCTTAGAATCCACTTATTCAAGTTCTTGCATACGGCCTTAAATCAAACACACTTTACAAATGTAAAATGCAATAATAATCCTTTCAAAACTAAACTCTTGCAATCAGCTAAATATAACATTTAATTACAAATATCTGCTTCAGAAGTAATAGCTACCCCCTCTCAACGCAACCCTCTCCAGCCTCACCAGGCGTGTATTTTACAAGCAATTAAACAAAGAGGATACAAAGTTTATTGCCTACATTATCTTATTCCTACAAATGTATGTTGAAAAAAATGTATGTTTTAGCATTTATGCATTCATAAAATATCGATAGTATCCAAACAATAATTTATTCAACGTAAATGCCATAAAATGACTCAAAAGTCCCTTAAAATTGCCTAAAAATGACATAAACCAAGAAAACATGACTATAAACTCTAAAATGACAAAAAAAAAAACCCATATACAAATACATTTCTATCACAAAGCTATTATGAACAGAGTTTGTATACTTAGAACATTGTATGTGATGATAAAAAAAAGACATGTCATCAAAATCTGGGACCTGCTAATAATATACCTAATTTGGTTTTGTTATCAGGAACCATATAAATGGACTCGAGAGAAAGATCTGAAATTATTAGAAATGGTGGAACAATTTGGGGACAAGAGCTGGAGTCACATCGCCAAAGAGTTTGTGGGGCATACCCGCTCTCATGTTCGCCACCGCTGGCTTACTATAACCAAGTTCCAGAAAAATAACCCTGGATTCAAGGACAGATTGCCAACTTCACGCAATACCTTCCCTAAGATACCCGTCTTGAAGAATGTCAAGGCCCTGGAGAAGACCCGCAATCTGGTATGGCATGTCATAGTATTTAATCTGTTGTTTCATGGACATTTGTAATACAGTGTTATATCAACACGCGTAAAAAAAAACCCAGCATATTATGATTTGAACCTAAGTTTCTCAATTATATATGTTTATAATCCTTAACACTGCACATTACCCAATGGAGACTCAGCTACTAGGCCTTAATTTGACTTAGAAAGCTCAAGTTGGTTCTGATAATTTGCACATTGAATGGCTCTTTGCCAAGATTTATTTTTCTAAATATCTGATTGCCAAACCCTTCCTTCCCCTCAAACAAGACGTGTATTAATCACAACTTGTGAACGTGTGGAATGCCAGGCCTCCACCGTGGTTCGGATCCCACATTAAACTGTAGGTCCTCCAGTTTCATCTCACAATCACCCTACCATTACACATTAGCGTAAGTGCGTACAACCCGAACGGGTAGTAAGACGCTGTGCTAATAATAATAATAATATTTTCCTAAAAACTTTTTAGAAAGTAGATTAGGTAATCTCTGTAAATCAAATGTACTGTAAGTAAAATTAAATAATTTGTTGCAGGTAAATTTGGGTAGGTCTAATACAGTCTTGAGCGATGAAACTCTTATTGAAGTTCGAGACGAGCTTGGTCTTGCTGTAAGGAAACGTCCTGGGCGTAAACCAGGTCAAAAGAAAGTACTGTTACCAGCTGAGGAAGGCTTCATTGATTTTTATCGTGTTGTGTATCAACAGCCACCTGGGCGTAGGAAAGGTATTTATAATCGAGAGGAGCTACTCAATGAGGCAAAATGTATTAAACATTTTCTCGAGTTTTTCGGCGCCGTGTTGCACATACCAACTGATGAATCTGTTATTAGTGCAGATGTCTGGAATGAAGGCTTCCACAACAAACATGTACTCGAAATTTTGCGTGATGGAGATATCTATGACGATTCAACGTTGATCAAATTGGAAACACACAGAAAACTGAAGTTGAGCAATGAAAAGAGAAGGCTCCAATCACTAAGATGTAAAATTAATAAAAAAACTATGGAAAATGACAATGACAATGACAATATGGATATTGATTTGGAGAATTTACCCATTCAAGATTCCAAACCATCCCAAATTGTCAGTCAAACTAATATTTATAATGATTTGGATACAATTCTAGGCATATCCTTGCCTAAAAAAAAGTGCACCTTTTGGTTGGCAGAACATGTTAAAAATTCTGGAATAAACATTGCCACAGGAAGCACAACTATAGTTCCATCCACAAGTAGTCACTCTGCCACTACTAGAAACAAGAAAGCATCTGAGACTAAATTAGTAGAAAGTGTGACTCAAGAGAAACCAACATGTAGTTCAGTGACTGCTAAACAAAATAATGTCTCTCCAAAACAAGTGGTACCTTCGGTCTCTTCATCAGCATCTAAAGGCAAAACTCTTTCCTCGTCTAGTGACTTTGAAAATGTAAGGAAAAAGGTAAGAAGAAGAAACAAATCCCAAAGTCATATTGTCTGGAGCTCACAAAGCAGAGATGTAGCCTTATGCCTTCCCCCCAACCAAACCTCTCTCATTGGTTGCCGCACACTCTTGTTGTGCCGTCGTGGACTATCCAAGGACATTGAAAACTTTCACTCAATACAGAAGGAAGGCACAACCCAAAATGAGTCTCCGTTGCTTGACAATTCTAGTGATAGCTCTGACTTGGATCATGAAGGGGACACCAAGCAATATCAAGGAAAAGACCAAGGCCGTCAGAATTTCGAAGAAGCATCAACTCTCTTCAAAAAAAGATTCACATCTTTGTTTCTTATTCCTGCCATAATGTCTAATAGAAAGCCTCAGTGTACTGATTACTTTTCAAACAATGATGAAACAATGGATACATTTACAGATTTAATTTTGATGAAAGATGATTCAGAAAACGAGGAAGATAAAGGAAAAATATATCATAAGTACAAAGGTCAAAAACAATATAAGAAAAAGTCCCGAGCATATTTCAAAAGCAGTGATAAGACTTGTGTTGTTGATTCAGAAAACACTTCTATTGATTTGAGCGACAGCATTCATGAACAGGACTGTATGAAGGATGTGTCACTCAAGAAGTTGAAGAAAAAACAAGAAGCAACACACAAAGACACATTGTATGCTTTATGACCAAAAAAGAAGCTGTCAAATTTGACTGACTCATAGTGTCAATCAGATTTAAAATTGATTCAAAAATATCACTTCTGAAAGATTAAATATCTTGTCAACATTTGGGGTCAGTGTGTATTTAATAAGCTTTGTTCATTTTTTGTTTTTATTTCCTATATCCACAGGCTATTTTATTTAAGAATGATTACCACATCATTTTAGAGAACTTTGTTTTGTGATAGAAATGGAAGTTTTGAAGAAAGCCTTGTAAAAGTCTAAATTTTTAAAAGCTTTTTTGTCCTTTGCATAAAATAAATAATTACATCAAGTTTGTTTAACATAATTATAATTTGTATACATATTACTTCAAGCTTATATAATTGATATATATTTTTTTGTTTTACATTTTATTATTTCCTATTGTGAATATACTCTAATGTGATAAAAATAACATATTTTTTTAAATACTTAAAGTATAATTTTCCTAAGTATGAACAAAAAATACCTGGTCTTCATGTTAGGTTTGCTCACCATCTTGATTTTTTTTTAACTAAGTGGATTTATAATAATGAAACTAACTTTATATATTTCAATTTTTTTTAGTATATATTATGTTTGACATCTATTTTTTATACATAGTCACCTCAGCAAAATTATTCTTCTATAGTTATTCAAAGATAAGCAATAATTCATGCTATGTAACATAACTCGATAAGAACAGACAATGGATTTGTACTGTTCAAAGAAAAAAAAAATGCTCACTAAAATGAAACCCAAGTATTTATGGTTGATTAGGCTGCAAGTACCGTCAATACAAGTTATACTGGGTACACAAAATAAAGTGTAACAAGAGGCTAAGATGTTTTAAGAGTTTTCAAGATGTAGAGAAACTATAACTAAAAAGTCATCTGCATTCCATAAACAAACAAATGACATAGTAGTTAGCCCTGTTGATGTGGTTGGCAAGAAAATGTGGTACCCTTCACATAACGTTAAAGTTCTCACATGGACACATTTTTAAGTTAAGTGCACTGCATTGTGATGGCCTCCATTTAAAAACACGAGAACCTTTTATGTTATGCTACATTATGTGAACGTTAATTTGATTGTAATAATTGTGCTTGGTTTTATTTTCTGACTTTGTACTATGTTCCATGTGTCCGATCATTGTAATGAGTATTAAGGGGTGGAATTTGTAGTGCACTAAATAATTGTTTTGTATCTATTTTGAATGAATAAAATGGCATAAATGCTGTAATTAGTGAAAAACGCCATTAATGGAAAATATTTAATGAACCTTACAGTGATGTATAAATGGGAGGTCATGGGAATGAAGTTTTTGAGGAGCATGCTAACTGTTACCAGAAGACATAAGATTAGGAATTAAGATATAAGGTCTAGAGTTAGGGTACAGAGGATTCATGAAATAGCAGAGGAGGCTAGGATGAGATGGTATGGACACGTAATGAGGATGGAAGGGGAGAGGATTCCAAGATGATTAATGGATATGAAGTACGTAGGGAAGAGACAGAGGAACAGATAGGTGTGCAAGTGAAAGGGGCAGAATGGTGGAAGGACAAAGGGAGATAGATACATTTTACTAAACAGAACTGGCCACAGGTTGGAAACGGTTCATGATGATAGTGATAAATAGGAAGTTAATTCATACATATCTTCAATTTTAATAGTATTCAGAACTAAGTTTAAATTTACTAGAGCACATACACATAGTTTGAGTATCTTAAAAGCAGTGGAAGATACAAAAAGGGTGAAGGGGGGCAATTGAGCCTCGGTCCTCCCTGTTTTGAAAATAAACAAATTGAAACCTTTGCAAAAATGTTGTAAAGAACTGTTATGACATTGAAATAATTTTCATTTATTGCATTACTACATTTCCATCACGATATTCTGGTAGAAGTGAACAAAGTTGATAGCCAATTTGAAAACAATTTTAATTACAGACTCAAATTTGTTTAGAACTAAAATTTTACAGTAAATGGATTAAGCCTACTTAGCTTAGCATGATAACCAAGCATTTAAAAAAAATTAAAATACCGACAGACACCTTAGCTCAGTTGGTAGAATATCTGTTTACTGAGTTAAAAGCTCCCGGATTTAATTTCTGGCATGGCCGAAAAATTTATCATTGTTGAAATATGGTGTCCCTCTTTCACATTGATAAATTAACTGCAGGTATGCTGTGTCTGTTCTATATTTAAGTTATTCTATACGTTGTTTGCTCATAAAATCAGTCGGTTCAAAAAATTTACCTTAAATACCTTGAATAAATAATTATTAAAATACAACATTTTTGTATCGATAGGCTACTTAAGGCTTTTAGATCCATACACACACACACACATATATATATATATATATATATACGCACACATTTTCATTGTGAAATTGACTTTGATTTTTCGTGTTAAAATTATAAATTTGTTAATAAAACCGGGTTTTTTTCCTTACAAGTCCTCTTTTTATAACTATAATTAATTAAAATAATTTTATAAGCTATCAGTCTTATTAATAACATAAGTATTGATTAAAATTACCTATTTTGGGGGCCGCATGGTCTAAGGTGTTACTTTGTGGCCAAATTACATGCATGGGAGAGAACCCTGATCTCTCCCTCCAATAATATAGTACAAAAATTTGAATCCTTCTATTAGTATGATTTTGGTTAGTTGTGTTTGTATAACTTGACAATGTAGCTGATTATAAAGTTTTATAGCTCTAGGACTAAATTATTGTAAACAAATCTTTTGTATTGTATACATGTTTATTGTAAGCTGACAAACTAATAATTTACTCTTGGTAGGATAAAATAATACGTTGATTAATTTGATAAACTATCACTAAAATACCAAACTAGGCAATTACTATAGTAAATCAATAAACCACCTTCATAAACTATTACATTGTGACAATGTTATATTTTTAAATTATATACTTAAGATAATTAATTATGAATGTAATTTTCTTATTTCATATTTCTATTGCTCACTAAACAAAGATTTTAAATGTGATTTTCATAATTAAAAAATTATTCATATTATTTCTGTAAACTCTTTTTCATTTTATTACTAAATTATTTAAGTCATACTGCTATCTATCAACTATATTACATAATTTTATTATTTTCATATATACATCTATCTATTTCTTTATGATGTAGTTTTAAAATCAAGCTAGCGCTTATCATAAATACATAGCCAAAACTTTAATTTAAGTGTAGCTTTCCAAAAGAAAATATGTTATTTGATTAGTTGGTATAAATGAATTTAGGGATAATGGCTGATTTGTTTATAGTTTGCATTTAACGAAAGCTAATCAATATTACGATTGTGGTCGTGTTAAATTAAAATTTAATCAACAGTTATTTACATACATTCATTATGCCGCGTATTATGATTAAAGGTGGGGTATGGAGAAATACTGAAGTAAGTAGCTCAAATATATATTTTATTTTTTCTTACATTTTTTTTTTCTAGAAAGGAGACTTACATGCTTCTCATTAGTTTTACTTTTATATATCATTTTAATTCTCGATGAAAGATCTCCACATTAATATCGCATATAAACCTACACACACTTCGACAAAAAGCACGACAATTAAAATTGAGTTCGGCTTAAACCTTATAAGCTCCACATCCTATAGTCCTAAATCATGGTTGTTAGAAATGGTAATTGCGTCTACACAGTCCGTATCAATGTAAAGATAATAGAAATGAAGTACCACGTGAAATAATTACTGATTATAGGCTTGCTTATATCACCTAGTACACAGCAGTTAATTTTTAATACTAAAATATCCACACATAGATATTTTTTTAAAGTAAGCAATTACGTTAATTTAACATTGGTGTGGATTTTAACAATTATTTAAAGTTTCCTAACTTGAACTAATTTTTAACAACTTAGCTTATCCTCCATATAGCTTTGTGTATGTAATGCACCGACCTGTGTAGGCTTACTGAGTTTGTCACACGTTCAGCCATTTAGATGCCTCTCCATCTGGCGTAACCGTCTATTCTCTTTACATTAGTCTGTATCCTCAATCATGTGATCTTGCCAATCAATAAGAAAGCCGAAAACTACCTACGTCCATTTGAACTCTTCAAAAGAAAATGGTCTAGAACAAGGCAAAAGTAGACATGATCAGTGAAGCAGAATTTTTTAGGAATACTAACGGGGAGTTTAACTTTTCAAAGTAATGCCACTTTTTCCGATAACTTGGCATTTCTCAGATAACTGTTTATAAGATGCCACACTCCCTAGACTATTTAAATTTTTTAAATATTTCTGAAATAGCTCCATGCGTAAAATTAATTTTATATTTGTTTCCACTAGCGACAATCCTTTCATTTTGACGCATGTACACATATTTATTTTGCTGTGATTGGTAGTAATTAGAAGTCTGTATTAACTTGTCTTTAGAAAGTTAAAAGTTAAGTCAACTTCTTCTAAGTGGTAAGAACTAAGGATTTATAGATCAGGATTGTGTTGACGGTGAAATCAGTTAGTATGTAATCAATCTCTCACTGACCACTACACACATTATGGATACGGAGTTTGTAGTTTGTGATCCATAAGAAAAAGATGCCGTAGTATCTACAGAGTCCTGATGCATAAATTCCTACTCTGTAGGAGTTGGTCAACTTTAACTGTCTAAGGACAAAGTTAATCTATACAAACTACAAATCACAGTTTATGTTTGTGTGCATTGAAATAAAAGCAGCCACTGAGCTAGTTATAGGTGTGATAGTTTAAATCATGTTATTTATATCTGCTATTTATTGTGATTGTACTTAGCCTACTTTTCAAGTATATCCTGGACTTTTTCTCAAAAAAGTAGTTTTATTTCAAACACCATTTATATGTCAACTAATTTTTTCCTCGTCAGGATGAAATTTTGAAAGCGGCGGTGATGAAATATGGGAAGAACCAGTGGTCCCGTATTGCATCACTGCTACATCGCAAGTCGGCAAAGCAGTGCAAAGCCCGATGGTATGAGTGGCTGGATCCCAGCATCAAGAAGACAGAGTGGAGTCGTGAGGAGGATGAAAAGTTGCTTCACCTGGCCAAGCTCATGCCCACTCAGTGGCGGACCATTGCGCCCATCATTGGGCGCACGGCTGCGCAGTGCTTGGAGCGATATGAGTATTTACTGTGAGTATAAATCACAACTGTTATTTCTCTGTTTTACATGTTGTTATTATATAGCTATCTTAGTACAGACTGTATAAATGACACACGTACACATACATGCATGGACACACACACACATGCACGCACACTCCTTGATCTCACCGTCAGTCCTCGGCAGTCAAGTCTAACACGAGAGTGATACCTTAGAACATTCAGCTACCTAAGCAGGTTCCTCCAGTGTTGATGAATGGCCGAGGTTGTAAGGTCGGATCGTTCGTGTTTATGTTGACCACACAATCCAACTTTATAACTCGTATTTCAGTGACCAAGCTCAGAAGAAGGAGGAAGGAGAAGACGCGGCTGATGACCCTCGCAAACTTAAACCTGGGGAGATTGATCCAAATCCGGAGACAAAACCTGCACGACCAGATCCCAAGGACATGGATGAGGACGGTGAGTGAAATACAAGAGTCAACCCCCCCC
>CABFVZ010000151.1:596694-636397 GCA_902151445.1 Timema monikensis
CCGACCAGGGGCCACGGGGGAGGGGGGGGGGGGGGGGGAGGGAAAAAAGGGCGCACCCCCCCCCCCCCTGTTTTTTTTTTTACCAAACACATGATATTACATAGGATATAAACTTATTCTCGATTGGCTAAATAAAACTTCAACTCACTTTTGAAAATGTTTTCTAGAGTTGGAAATGTTATCTGAAGCTCGTGCCAGATTGGCCAACACACAAGGGAAAAAGGCCAAACGCAAGGCAAGGGAAAAGCAGCTGGAAGAAGCCAGGAGATTGGCAGCACTTCAGGTCTTGAATTACTTTAGATTTACTTGCAAAATACACCAATAATCCAAAAATACTTTTGTCATATTTTATAGTAGTTTATAGCCTGCATGTAATCATCATCAACTGTTTCCGGCCTGTTTTTTTATTTAGGGATTAGGAATGTTATATTTAGAGGAAGTATACCTGCATTTGCATGAAGGGAAAGCGGAAAACACTTTTGGAAAAACCACCTACACCTGACCGAGATTTGAACCTCGATCTCCTCGTCATCAGCAGCCTAGTCTAACGAAAGTGATCCTTAGACTTTGTAACCACCGAATTGAGCTAGGTTTATTTATTCCCATACATAGTAGACACACTCGATGAACATATTCACGATAATTTTGAACATTCCAGAAACGTAGAGAGCTGCGAGCAGCTGGTATTGAACTAGCCCCTCGCAAAAAAAAGAAACGTGGTGTCGACTACAATGCTGAAGTTCCGTTCGAAAAGCGCCCAACGCCTGGATTCTACGACACCAGCAAGGAGGAGATTGATCCGTTTGCCCCGGACTTTGCTCGACTCAGACAACAACACTTGGATGGGGAATTGAGAACCGAGAAAGAGGAGGTAAAAAAATATGTGCTAAAACTATTATGAGAATATCGGCCTCCTTTATCGTCTAGTTCAAATCAAAACATTAACTAATTATTAGATTTTTAGACAGAAATATTTACACTGCAATTAAGTTGTAACTTTTTTTGTCCTCTTTTGAGCATTTTTTTAATGAAATATTGCACTCTTAGCACTCATTTTTACAATTAGATGCATATTTTTAATCTCTTAGTCTTAAATCTAACCGAAAAAACAACTCCGATTTATATTCCACATCAGAAATAATGTTCATTTTAAATGGAAACTGAATAAATTTTACATCTTATTTATTAAACATTGCTCAGGATAAGTTCTTGCTAAATATTGTGATTGCTTTTTTTTCGTAAAGTTCAGTAAACGATGATTTGTTTTAGCGCGAGCGCCGCAAAGACAAGCAGAAGTTGAAGCAACGCAAAGAAAATGACATTCCTGTAGCCATGTTGAACAATCAAGAGCCGGCCAAGAAGCGCAGCAAGCTGGTGCTGCCTCAGCCACAGATATCCGACCAGGTATGTAATCATTTCTTGGTTCTTGTCAGACTGTCTTGCAGCTTCAAAAACAATTCTAAAATACACTTAAAAATTTATTTCTAGTTCAATACTTGTCCAAAAGGGGTGGAAGGGAACCCGAACCCTCGGGGAAAAGATCATGGGAAAACATTTAGGAATAACCACCCTCAGTACATCCGACCGGGATCAAACCCCGATCTTCCCTTTCTTCGGCAGTCTAGTCTAACACGAGAGCAGTGTGTTAGACCACGTGGCCATCGAAGCAGATTATAATTTATTATTGTGATGTTTAATTTGCTTGTTTGCAGGAACTGGAGCAAGTGGTAAAACTAGGGCGGGCTAGCGAAGCAGCACGGGAAGTGGCCTCTGAAGGGGGTCAGCAGCCCTCGGACGCACTCCTGGCAGACTACTCCCTGACTCCTGTCGGGGCAGCCCGCACTCCTCGAACTCCAGCACCAACCACCGACAGAATTCTTCAGGAAGCCCAAAATATGATGGCCTTGACCCATGTGGACACACCGCTTAAGGGGGGCCTCAACACACCCCTCCACAACTCTGACTTCAGCGGGGTTACTCCTCAGAAAGAGGTGGTGCAAACCCCTAACACAGTGCTAGCAACACCCTTTCGGAGCACTCGCAGTGACAGTCAGTACCAAACTATCTTTTGTTGTAAAACTTGGTCCCGGCACAGATTTATTTGATTGCCAAACCCTTCCTTTACCTCTGACAAGACGTGTATTAATCACAACTTGTGAATGTGTGGTTTGGATCCCACGTTAAACTGTAGGTCCTCCATTTCATCTCACAATCACCCTACCATTACACATTAGCGTAAGTGCGTATAACACCGAATGGGTAGTAAGACGCGGTGCTAATAGTAATAATAATAATTTATTGAAAAATATGTTTTTATAATTTATAAATTAAAACGTACATAAAGCTATGAAATTATATGACTTAAAATAAGAACTAATATTAATAAAACATGATGAAATATACAATTCTCAATATTTTCAAGGCAAGCAGAAACAGCCTTTTGCTGGTCTGATGCTTGACAATTGTGACAACTGGCTCAAACATTTTGAAACTGAACCATCACTACTTTTGTTACGTGTGTTTTTATTTTACTTTATAGAGTTGTAGTTATTATATGAACAGAACTTCTATATTTTTCTGGCATAGTAAAACCAAAATAAAATGAGTCGATAAACAAGTATGATCATCAAGAAGGTGTATATGAATATCATGCCAAACTTAAGTAACATAGGTTTAATCGTCACATATTTTCTTCAACTAATGTGTTTGCTTAGAGACGTAATAGTAATTGCTAATCTTGTTAATACACCTTAGCTCAGTCGGTAGCATTTCTGTCTATTGAGTTAAGTGTCCTGGGTTCGATTTCTAGCATGGTCGAAACATTTATTATAGGTGAAATGTGGTTTTACCCTTTCACATTGATGAATTAACAGCTGGGGACTGGATGTTGTGCCTGTCCTAGTCCTAAGTTGGATTATAAGACTTATGAAGCTAAAAAAAGCCTAGCCAACCAGTAGTGGAAAATAAATGACTTGAATAAAAAACTGACTGAACCATAAGCTGGAAACAATAATGGATGTAAAAAAAAAGTTGAAACTAAAATATTATAAAGCTAGAAAAATATTTAATATCACTAAGTAGTGGTTTTAGTTCCTCAATAAGTATTTGTTTTATTTGTCCAGTGCGCACTCCAGGATCCCAGTCAGGGTTCAATACTCCTGGGTCACAAGTCGCTCTGTTGACCACTGCCAGGGGTCAAACACCGACTCCAGTCAGGGACAAACTAAGCATCAACCCCGAGGAAGGGTTGGACACCCCACAAGCATTTAGCCACTACCAGCGCCAGCTCAAAGAGCAGTTGCGCCAGGGCCTCTCTCTCCTCCCTTCCCCACGTAACGACTACGAGATTGTGGTGCCCCAAGAGGATGAGAACTCGGATATCCCGCCAGAGACAGGCCGGCTCATGGAGGACCAGGCGGATGTGGACGCCAGGCGCCAGCAAGAGCTCCGAGCTCGCCGAGAGCAGGAACTCCGTAGTCGGTCCCAACCAGTGCAGCGGGACCTACCTCGTCCTCAGGATATTAACATGGCGGTGCTGCGCCCGCCTCACACGGATCCCCCTCTCACTGAGCTACAGAAGGCAGAGGAGCTCATCAAGAGTGAGATGGTGACCATGCTACACTATGACGCTGTCTATTCCCCGGCCTCTGGAGGGGATGGTAAGCGACCACCCCGGAGTCAGGTGACCACTCAGGCGCAACATTTGGCCTATCTGGAACAGCACCCTTACAACAACTATGCTTCACATCACCTTCAACAGGTAACATATGCATCCTAACACCACTTAACCTTTGGAATTACACACACATCTTCGTCCTTCTACGGCATCCTTCAATAAGTCATTCCCACTTGGTATAATAATTTGACCCATCTTGCTGGCTTTTCTTAGTAGAATCACAAGCATTATTGTTCACTTTTCATTTACTCTTCTTAGATCTGCTTCATTAGTCAGCCAATCTCTCAACTTTATCCTTTCTATGCTCCTCCAGCACCACATCTCAATGCTTTCTAAATATTTATTCTCCTTTTTCCTCAAGGTCCATGTCTTAGGGCCATACAAATCTATGTTCCATACGTAGAACTTTACCAATTTCTTCCTTGTGGTTTGCGAGTCAATAGCATCCTTTTATAGATGAAAGCACCCTTAGTCATTGCTATTTTCTATCTCCCGGGTACACTACCCGCCTGCCGCAATTAAACTGTTTCATTATTTGAAATATGTCGCATTCTCCAGCTACTGATTTTCCACAAAATGTTATGTGGTTATTCTTTCTGGAATACCTTTACTACCTTTGACTTGTCGATGTTAATTTTCATTCCATAATCTTTGTTTCAACTGATTTGTTCATCATAGTTTGAAACTCTTCACTACTACTACTACTTACTCTTTTAGAAAGTTGCGTTGTGTGTTTCACACTCCCCTTGGTGAGTTCCGATAGAATGAAACCAAGGTCACGATATTGGGTGGTACCGATTGATTTTCTTCAAGAGGCAACTACTACCTCTTTGTCCAGTGGCAGCAATGTAAAGTGTGAACCGTGTTCTTCTTTTCATTGCTATAGTCATGTTGTGTTTGTTCCTTGAATATGTTTCTATCCACCTTTCCTGTACCTTCTTTCAAATATTATTATTATTAGCACCACGTCTTACTACCCGTTCGGGTTATACGCACTTACGCTAATGTGTAATGGTAGGGTGATTGTGAGATGAAATGGAGGACCTACAGTTTAACGTGGAATCCGAACCACGCTGGAGGCCTGGCATTCCCCAAATTCACAAGATGTCTTGTCAGAGGTGAAGGAAGGGTTTGGTAATCAGATAAATCTGTGCCGGGACCAAGGATTGAACCCCGGACCCCAGCACAGAAGTCCAACACCTTACCCCTAGACCACCAGGTCACCTCTCTTTCAAATATTAATTTGATTGTGTTATTTGATCAATGTCATATATTATAACTGTGTTGCTGACCTCTTTGTGTTCTGCCCCAGGCTAGTGAACTGTTGAAGCAGGAAATGGAGGTGGTGAAACAAGGCATGGGGCATGGGGACTTGTCTCTCGAGTCTTACACACAGGTGTGGGAGGAGTGCTTGGCTCAGGTAAGTGCTGTTTTAACAATTGACACTGATATCCTACAAAAATAAATTTAATACCTCTTTTGCGTGTTGATAACTTTAGACTTGAATGTAGCTTAAGGTGCAGATAGAGTGGCAAATAATCTCGCGCAAGTTGTTCCGTGAGATCCGCGCTTCCCTGTCTAAACACCCTCTTCGCCTTTTCCACAAGCTCTCACGGAATACCCAAATCATTTTGATATTTTCCGCGAGACGTGCGCGAGTTAATTATCTCTCTCGATGATGTCTGCCTTCAAACGGGGAGTGATGGTGAAATAAAATTGCTAATTGCTCTTTATGAGGAAAATGAAGTTTTGTGCAAAGTTTACAGTACAGAGACAAGTTTAAAAAAAACAAGATGTCTTACAACTTACAAGCCATAACAAACAAATTTTCAACCAACCTAGTGGAAATATCTAGAAAGCTGCCCAATATAAGCAGTCAATCTAATCAAGAATCAAAGAAAATAAGTTGAAATAAAGAAGTTCTTACTGGATCCTCTCCTTAACCCAGCCTTGCCTTGCCTTCCATTTTTTTTTCTACTAATAGAATAGATTTGGTTTAGGATTAATAATGTAGCAGCATATTTGAGACATCTGTGTTATTCCAAAATGACTGAACCAAACCTTGCGCTAGCAATATTCTCCTCTCAAGTGTAAACAGCTTTGTGAGAACTCTCGCCAACAAACTCATCCGAAAGATCTCACAGCAATTTAATGCTGCTAGTGTAAACAGACCTGGACATCTCTCACGCGAGAAATGTTGCAATTCACTTGCCAGTGTAACTGTAGCCTTACAATCCACTTACATGAAATTCTTATGTTAAATTTAGAAACATAATTATTGATTGTTTAGTAACACAACAACCTGACTTGTTTATTACAACTATAACAACAGATGACTCACATTGTCTAGCGCAATGGTTCCCAATTTTTTTTTTTAGTCTAGCACCCACTTCTAAGAATTGGGCCCCAGTTATTGATCATTGTGAAAGAGTAAAACCATATTTTCATCAATGATCATTTTTCGGCCATGTCGGGAATCAAACCCAGAACCCTTAGCTAAGTAGGCAGACATGCTACCGACTGAGCTGAGGTGTCTGATCCATTGAATCGCTCTACTGATCATTTATTTCTATAAGGAAAACCTCTTTTCGCTTTTTGAGGTAATTGTATTATATTTGGAAGAAGTTTCAAGAAAGGTGGATAAAAACATATAAAAGGGACAAACAGAATAGGGCTGTTACAATGAAAAGAAGAACACAGTTCACACTTAACACTGCTGCCGTTGGACAAAGAGGTAATGGTTGCCTCTTAAAGGAAATTGATCGTCTTCGCCCAATCCCCCGACCTAGGTTTCATTCTATCAGAACTCATCAGGGGGCAGTGTGAAATGAGCAACACAACTTCCTAAAAAAGGAAATAAAAAAAACACAAAAGTAAGAAAATGGAAAATTGTAAAGAATGATGGGACACATAAATAGGAACATGTAAAATGTATAACATAAAGGACAAACACTTCAGATATACATTGGATGCGAATATATAATAAATCTCTATAAGAAGTTCCATTGTATGTTTCACGCTCCTCCCTGATGAGTTCTGATAGAATGAAACCTAGGTCGGGGGATTGGACGGTGACGATCAATTTTCTTCAAGAGGCAACCATTATCTCTTTGTCCAATGTGTAAACTGTGTCCTTCTTTTCACTGTAACAGCCATAATGTGTTCATCCCTTTTATATGTTTCTATCCGCCCTTCATGTACCTTCTTACAAATATACAATTCTACTCATCATTTATATTATATGATATAATTAATAATACAGTAAAAGATTGATAATCCAGACTAAATGGAACTTTTTAAAAGCCTGTGTCAATGCAACATAATTCTTTAAAAGAGGACAAATTATTTAAAAATCACTAGTTTTAGTGAATTAACAGTTTTTAATTGTCTTGTAGTGTTAGCTCTTCACCCTTGTGGGGGATTGTTACAGGTGCTGTTTCTACCCGGTCAAAACCGTTACACACGTGCCAATCTGGCTAGCAAAAAGGACCGACTAGAGAGTCTGGAGAAAAGACTGGAGCAGAATCGAGGACATATGACCCGTGAAGCCAAGAGGGCGGCCAAGATGGAGAAGAAGCTCAAGATATTGACTGGTGGCTACCAGGTGGGTGCATTGCCCAATTTGGGGAAAAAAAACCATATTGTTTTCTATCCATTTTTCCTGTACTTTCTTCTGAATATATACCTCAAAAAGCAAAAAGAGGTTTTCCTTAAAGATGTTAATGTTAAAATAAAATTTATTTATATTTTAGTTGGGCTTTTAAGTTCTAGTCTTAAAATATTTGAATTGCATGTATATTAATTTGTTAAAAAAAATTATTTTGAAGCCAACCTAAGACAATGTGATCATGCAATTGTGATTTTTAACATGTTATTTCAGTCTCGAGCTCAAGCGTTGATCAAGCAGCTTCATGCGCTCTATGAGCAGATAGAGCAATCACAATTAGAACTGTCTACTTTCCAGTTCTTACAGAAACAGGAGCTCGCTGCTATTCCTCGTCGACTTGAGGTGTGTTTTAATAATCCATTAATCACAGTGGCATACTCTATGGACCTGAAAATAACCCTTATACTACTTGTATAATAATGTAAAGTAAATTGGTAGTGAAAGAAGCCAACCTGAAAGGATAGTTAGGTTAGGCTTGGTTAGAAAAACACACTTCTCTATTCATTTAACTGTATTATTATACATTTACAAGCCATTAGGCACTAATTGATGTCACTTCATACTACTTAATTACCCTATAATACACAGCAAATTTGGTACATTAAAATAATGTATTTAACTAGTTGATAACATTCATTCATGTTGTTTTTCTTTTATTGATAAATTTTGCTGGAAAATAAGTTAAATTAACACTATATTATAGGTTTATGACATTAGAAGCAAATATATTTTGATAGATATATAATGATCAGTGACCAAAACACCAATCATTGGCTCGGACAATAATTTGTGTCATTGCCGGCATTGGCTCAGCTGTTGTTTTTTTTTGGTCCCTTTGTCTTAATACCCATTCAGGTTGGACACATCGACCTTGTTTAAAATACAGCTTCTTACAAATCAATACATATAAAAAGAAAGAAAGTTCTTTCCACTTGCCAGATTTGTAGAACAAGATAATAGCACTGGATGCGTAATACAGCACAAAACTAACTAAGATTTTAAGTTAAACAGGTGACTCGAGCTTCACTCTACCATTCTTTTGTTCCAGTCCTTGACAGAGGATGTGACGAGACAGACCGATCGGGAGAGAGGCCTACAGAAGAAGTTTGGAGAACTCAAGAGCACATTGGAAGTCTTGCAGCGCTTGTAAATACTTAACTATGATTACTAGAACAATTTCTAGAGGTTTTGTCTAACTCGCTTGAGCTAACATAGCTAATGATATGAAACAAGGTCTCACCATTGAAATGGGAAGTGCTGTTAATGGTTCACATTACGAATCCTAGGAAATGGCTGCCTCTTAAAGTAAATTGATCGCCACTGCCCAATCCCCTCTTCTAGGTTTCATTCTATCGGAACTCATCAGTAGTGAGTGTGAAACCTGCAACACAACTTCCCTAAAGAGGAAGCCAAAAAACACAAAAAAGGAGGAAAAGGAAATGGTTATCTAAGTGTCCTATTATTCTTTACAAATTTTCTTTTCCTCCTTCTTACCTTCCTTTCAAAATCACAATTTTAACAAACACTTTAAATGTACTACAATGGTTTAAGACCTTAACCTATGACTTTATAATCAAAAAGTGCACCACTATATCAAGGCTGTAGCCAGTCAATAATTCCGGGCGGGCGCGCGGGCGGGCGCACATCTCCCGATTGTGTGAAGCTAGAACAAATTCTAAATTATAAACAGTTTTAGAAGCTATCTGAAGTGGTTTCTTTTCATGGTAAAATAACCCGCTAGCGACTGAAGACTTGGAAAATTTCTAGATATTAAACACTTTTTGGAGCTCTGTGAATTGTTTTTTTTTTAAATGGTAAACTAACCCCCAAATTGCTGAAGGCTAGGAAAATTTCTAAATATTTAACACCTCTACAAGTTTTCCGAAGTGATCTTTATGGTAACACAGCCCCCCCCTAATTTGTACTTTTATCTTAATTTTGATATTGTTTGAACCATAAATAAAGCCATATATATATATATTTTTTTTTCTTTGTTCATAAAATGGGGGGGAGAGGTTGAACCCCCAAAACCTCCCCCCCCCCAACACTATATACATTAAAAGTGCCCCTATAGTTCCCATAAATTGTAGTTTAGTTATAATACTTTTTATCATCATTAACTGTATCCAGCTGGTTGGTCAGTTTAGTAAAATGCCTGCGTCTTTATCCTTCCACCATTCTTCCTCCTTTAATATCTTCCATTCTTCTCCTCTCACTTGAACACTCTCTGTTATCTGCTCCTCCCATCTCCACTATCTCATGTACTCCCTGTACTCCTACTCTTTCTCGGATAACTTCATTCCTAATCTTGTTTCTCTTCGTGACAACCAACTTACCATGGTCAACATTTAAAACAAAATTTCTTCAGGACAAATAAAATAATAACTTTCGGCAAAACTTCTTGAAAAACTTGGTGTTTCCTAATTTCGTCTTTTTTTGGTGAATTTTGTTTGAATACACACACACACACACACACACAAACTAACCACCCATAATCTTTTATTTTGCACGGAACTTATTTGAATATCCAAAGTTGTTTTTGTCATAATATTAGTGATTTGATGGATTTTTTTAATGTCTGTATGCAAAATAGAGATTTCAATAAAGTTATTTATGGGTTTCCACTAATGAATTACTATATTTTACCTTAGTTAAATCCTTCAAAATTTTTCAAATAAAATATTATATTTAATCAATAAAATGAACCTTAAATATTCATAAGTGTCCACAATATTTAAAATAATCACCAATGTATAAACACACAACCAAATAATTTAATTAAATACATATTGACATTAAAAATTCAATCAAAGTATATTAACAATACAGAGTAAAATAAAATAGAAACCGTGTATAAACATGACAATCACTCAATCAACCAGATTTATTATGGTGTCTGGTGCAATCTATTTAATATAGGTTCGTCAATACACAATCATCCTACACAAATGCTTAGCAGAGTGCGCCTACAACAAGAAGACAGGTGCTGGAGTTCTTAGCACTAATCTACCGTCGGTTCCGGTTTGTTCAAAGAAATAACCTTAGTTTTAAATACCTTGTATCTCGATATGATATGGAGTAAGGGGCGGAGTTTCATCCACCATTGAGATTTTGGGATTTCATTCCTACAAAATAAAAAAACATTAAAATAATTAATTTATTGTTGTGAAGTTTGGTAAAGATTCAACTTTAGGTCCGATTGATGATGAAACTATTTATTAAGACGATGTAAATGCAAATAAAGAATTAAAGTGGTGCTAATTTACGAAAATAAAAGTTTAATAATACAAATATCTACAAGATGTGATCAAATAGATTTTGGATTATACTTATTTCTACATAGTGATCTACGCTGTACCTTTCTACTAAGTTAGTAGTTGTTATTTGGTCTTTAATCATTGTAGTATAATTAGATGGACATCTGAGGCTGCCGTCTCACACCATTGTGTAAGAGAGAAAGAAACTTTCAGGTATCTCTTTCTCTTTACACACATTCAAGGCAATGGGGCATTTCAACATCTTCTCTAATTTGTATATCAATATATGCAATAGTGGAATTAAATAAATGTGTTAATAAAAGGTTTGAACACCATAACTATGTTTAAATCTCATGACTTCTCTACCTAAGCGTGTAGGCAATTAATTGTATAGCATTATGTAGGAAAAAACATGTTTTGGCAGCCTTGTTTCGTACCAGAAGCCTACTGTATAGTAGTTTATCCCAACACAATACTACTATACAGTAAAATTATGGTACAAAATAAGGCCTTCGAGAAAGTACTTCCTACCTAAACTAGAGTATAATAATACTTCCTGCAAGCCTATAACCTAAATGATCGTTTGGACGTAAGACAACTACATACAGTTTTTCATTCAAACAAATGTAATCAAATCATCAAATTATAGTTATCGAACTTTCATTATAATATCGTTTAGTTAACTTATTCTGAAACAAATATTCAAGCTAATAACCAACTTTTAATATATCGAAGCCTTAGCAAAGAGAGCCTATATCAAAGATTTTACTTCTATTAGAAAACTATTATCTGTGAAAGTGAATTGTATATCCTTTAATGTAAATGTTTATTGACACAAGTGTTATATAATATTTCACTATTTTCAAACAATATGAGTTTTATGCACGAAAAACATGTTTTCACAGAAGAACATTGAAATAAATGGTTAGCTCAGACACTCGGAATCAGATGACAAAGCTTCACGCTCATGTGATTTGCAAAGGGTGCATTTATGTCCATCCACTTTAGTGTGGAGACCATTGGACTTAATATTGCAAATCCGAAGACCACCCATCATTCAAAACATTTCCGGAAGTTCAGTGTTTAAAACAAGAGAGAAAAACACTAAGATGCTAAATTTAATGAATAGGAAAGTAGTGAAATGACGGCCATTTTGGTTTTAGTAAGAAGCACAAAGAGTTGCGGTTTTTAGACCAATCCCTGACTTGCAATTTTAGGGCTATTTTCCTGCAACACTTCATCCAATAAAATCGTCTACAGCTAGGATACAACGAACAAGCAGTCAGCTGATGAAGATACTTGAAATGTAGAACACGATTTGAACTATCAAGGCTATAATTGTTAACTGATCTTTTCGATGCCATTAGTGTTTATTTCTATTTGCGAACACATATTTTCTTGACTGTCATTAGTAGTCTGAAACCAGTCCTTAGAAAGTTAAAGTTAATTTTTACTGCTCCTCTCATCTATTTCTTTGTCTCCATTGAGGTCTTTTCCTACATACTTCATTTCCATAATTTTCTTTCTCTACTTATTCATCATCATTTCATGCCCACACCATCTCAGTCTTGCTTCCTCTACTATCTCATGTACTCCAATATCCTCATTCCATACCATCTCAGTCTTACTTCCTCTTCTATCTCATGTACTCCAACATCCTCATTACATGTCCATACCATCTCAGTCTTACTTCCTCTTCTATCTCATGTACTCCAACATCCTCATTACATGCCCACACCATCTCAGTCTTGCTTCCTCTACTATCTCATGTACTCCAACATCCTCATTACATGTCCATACCATCTCAGTCTTGCTTTCTCTACTATCTCATGTACTCCAACATCCTCATTACATGTCCATACCATCTCAATCTTGCTTCCTCTACTATCTCATGTACTCCTATATCCTCATTACATGTCCATATCATCTCAGTCCTGCTTCCTCTACTACCTCATATACTCCAACATCCTCATTTCATGCTCATATCATCTCAGTCTTGCTTCCTCTACTATCTTATGTACTCCAACATCCTCATTACATGCCCATACCATCTCAATCTTGCTTCCTCTACTATCTCATGTACTCCAACATCCTCATTACATGACCTCATTACATGTCCATACCATCTCAGTCTTGCTTCCTCTACTATCTCATGTACTCCCTGTACTCCAACTCTTTCCCAGATAACTTCAATCCTAATCCTGTTTCTCCTCGTGACAGCTAACATGCTCCTCACAAACTTCAATCCTAATCCTGTTTCTCCTCGTGACAGCTAGCATGCTCCTCACAAACTTCATTCCCATGGCCTCCAACTTTCTTGTTTCACTTACATTAATTGTACATGTTTTGGCTGCATATGTGACAATGAGTACAAAGTACACCACAGCACATACCTCAAAATGAGTTTGACATGCATGCCCTACATTTATTAGAAAAGGGCATTGTGATGCAGATTGAGGATGGAGAGGCAAGGAGGGAACAGAAAAACCGAGATTCCGATAAACCCCACAGTTCAAAGTATGCTTGAACGAAACCCTCTACCCCCATTTTATTCCAATACTACATTTATAGAAAATTGTTGATATATAAATTATTTTAAGGTGATCATATTATGAAATAAGTCATATTTGTTCCATGACACTAAAAACAACACCCTAGATGCCAATAGGAACTGTTACGACTTACTCAAAGTCTGTATCCATGATGAGGTCCCGCAGCGGCGTGAACTTGTAGTTCTGATTCAGTATCCCCGTCATGACAGCGGTGTCAGAGGTGTTGGCAGTTATCGTCCCATCGGGTTGTAAATGACGTCCCAACTGTTGGGTCATCCAGGACACCGCTGCTATTGTCATCTTGATGGCCATGGCACGATCAAATGGGCTTGGGGTCACGCCTTGCTGGGAATAACCTGTCACACACACGCAAGGAGGTAAGTTTTCATCTGCTACTGACACCTTAGGGCTCAGTGCTCTTTGCCGTGGTATGGCCATTTAATATTAATCGATTAAAATTTCTTTGAGAATGCATTTATATGTTACACTAGCTACACTTCCTATGTTTGTCATTTATGTTATCATTTTTACATTTTCCTCTATAAGTTATTATTATCACTGCGTCTTACTACCCGTTCGGACTATACACACTTACACTAATGTGTAATGGTAGGGTGATTGTGAGATGAAATGGAGGACCTACAGTTTAACGTGGGATCTGAACCACGGTAGAGGCCTGGCATTCCCCACGTTCACAAGTTGTGATTAATACACGTCTTGTCAGAGGTGAAGGAAGGGTTTGGTAATCGGATAAATCTTTGCCGGTGGGTGCCGAGGATTAAACCACGGACCCTCAGCACATAAGTCTGACACCTTACCCCTAAACCACCAGGTCACCCCTCTCTAAGTGTCCTATTATTCTTTACAAATATCCCTTTTTTATTTTTTATTTCCGCTTTCAGGAAGTTGCATATGTGCATTTCACATTCCCTCCTGATGTATTCCGATAGAATGAAACCTAGGTCAGGATATTGGGAGGTTAACGGTCAATTTTCTTAAAGAGGCAGCCATTTCTTCTTTGCCCAAAATAAATGGCAGCAATGTAAAGTGTGAAATGTTTTCTATCCACCTTCCCTGTACCAAATATAATATAGCTACACAGGATGAAATGGAACACACGATTTATAAAGCTTAAATCCTCCTACAGGCCTCATACTCCTGAGTGTATTTTTGTATTGAGAATCTAGAATGATTTTATCTTTAAAGTTAAATTGAAAAAAATTCATTTCAGATAGCGCTGAATGTGTTTAAGAATAGTCCCTAAGGATGTTAAATGCAAGTAACGTTTTTTTATTATTATTTAGCGCCACGTCTTACTAGCCGTTCACGTTAGACTCTTATCTACTAATTACATTACTGTGATGTTTTCAACTGATCGACTTTATTCTTAACTTGATTTGTATTCATTGTACGGGTTTCCTATCCACCGGTTGACTGCAAGTGATGTTATATTTCTGAAACAGGAGCAACATGTAAGGAGATAGAATAGTTGATGACAGCGATATCTCCATGGGATCCTCTGTGTCACATGTGTCTGGGGGTGCTACTCATATGTCTTTTGATCGGTGCTCTACACCGTAGTTGGAGGAATCCTACATACAAGTTGGCGGAATCTAATCTTTGTGTCCTATAGCATAGCTCCAGACAGTTGTACGAGGTTGTGTTAGTGTTATAGAGAGTCGTTGAAGGCACTTGTCAAGGGCGTGTGAACAAAGTGTTTATGTGTGACACCTAACCAGAGGATTTGTGGGCTTGGGATAAAATCTATAACGTAGTATCTCCAAGGCCGTAGTCAGGGGAGGTTTTTGGTGGTTCAAACACCCCCGTCCCCTCCCCTCGAAATTTTATTAACAAAATATATATGGCTTTATTTATGGTTCAAACGATATCAAAATCAAGGTACAAGTAAAATTAGGGAGATGTGTTACCATAAAAAGCACTTCAGATAGCTTCTAGAACTGTTTGTCATTTATAAATTTTTTCTAGTCTCCGGCAATTGGGGATGTGCCCACCAAAGCCCCCCTGAAATTATTGGCTAGCTACGGCCTTGAGTGTCGGATTCAACGACGTGGACTTCCAGAGCAACCCTACGTCAGGATGACAACTGATGAACTGGTTCACTTCTCTTTAATAAACATGTTAGTAAAGGTGACCTGGCGGTCTAGAAGTAAGGTGTCAGACTTCTGTGCTGGGGGTCCGGGGTTCAATCCTCGGTCCCTGCACAGATTTATTTGATTGCCAAACCCCTCCTTAACCTCTGACAAGACGTGTATTAATCACAACTTGTGAATGTGTGGAGTGCCAGGCCTACCACCGTGGTTCGGATCCCACGTTAAACTGTAGGTCCTCCATTTCATCTCACAATCACCCTACTATTACACATTAGCGTAAGTGTGTATAACCTGAACAGTAATAATAATAATAATAATAATAATAGTAATCGTTCAGCTATTCATAGGCAAACCTTTTACCTTGCAGTCTCACAAGTTGTGGACACTTAAGTGACAATTCAACACGTTACTTCCGACGTTAGCATGGATGATTACATTAATGACTTTAGGAATGAGGAAGGTTATATTTATAGGAAGTGTACTCGTATTTGCGTGGAGATAGAGAGTGGAAAAAACACATTTATGGAAAACTACCCTCATCGAGCCTCGATTTTCCCATCAATGGCAGTATAGTCCACTTCGATAGTAGCACCTTAGACCATGCGGCCACCAAAGTGGGTCACAAGTCACTATTACGTGGCCATGAATTCATGTGTGGGAATCCCACGCACACATGATAGTAATAATTCAGAAGGAAACTAGTTTGCGAGTACATTTCCCGCTGCTAGCTTGTCTATTAATAGATGACAAGGGTGCCGATGGGTGCTGCACATACTCCCGAACTACCCACCGAGTATACTGGTCCTGGTGGAGAATTGATCCTTGCCCTCCTCAGAGAACAGCTGGTGGATGAACTTTGTTGTGTAGTTGGCGTTGCAATTCTCGTTCCTGTAAACACAAGGACAGAATCATTATCAACTGGGTGAGTTTAGTCAAATGCCTCCATATTCCTGTATCCTTCAATCATTCTTACCCCTTTGATTACTTTCATTCCTCTACTCTCACTTGCAAACTCCCATCTCTTTCTTGTCCTTTCTTATTCCTACATACTCCATTTCCAGCATCCTCTCTTTTTCCATCCCCAAGGCAATGTTGTTTAAATCTCTACATGAGACATCACTGAGAGTATTTTATATTATAGGGTCTTAATCATATTTATATAAATATATATTTTAGCAGACACTATAACTAGCCTCGTAGAGTATTGGTCAGTGCACCTAGCTACGAGTCTAGGGGACCTGAATTCGATTCCTGGCTGGTACTTTGGGTATTTTTAATGAAAGGGGAACTACCCCAAAGGTCACCAGGGTTTGGTTAGCTAAGCAAGTTAGGTTTAAGAGTTCCCACTAGTTCCACATTTTGATACTCGCTATCACCCTCATACTTGCTATCACCCTCATACTCATACTGGCTACTACTGAGTCCACTACTGAGCAACGTATTTTCCAGTCTAGACGCTCAATGTGTATGACTATATCACTACCTGAGCAATAGTCCTCTGGAGACGCCAGCCTCAGACATCTTGGTCTTCATCTCCTGAACATGTTGAACCAAATCTTTGATGGTGAACTTTTCCTCAAATATGTACGAATCGTCTGCGCCACTTGCAATACCTCAAATAATTGAAGGTTGTATTCAAACATTATACAGGAACAAACAAAGTATACAAGAATCAGAGGCAGGTAATTTGTATCCAGTGATCTGGTAATGGGGTGAACGTGTCTGATGGGTATAATCTATTATTTGCCCCACTGTACAATTAGTAGATCTGATTCCCGTCCTGGCTTCCCACAAATTCTCTCTCTTGGATGGGAGATGGAAAAAGTTAAATCTATAGGAAAATATGCATGGAGAGAGTGTGGGGGGAAAAACACACTTAATACACCCGATCTGGATTTGAACCCAGATTTTACTGTCATCAACAATACAAGAGTGACATTTTAAACCATGCAATCACTTGGAAAATAGTTTTTTTTAAATTGTTTGATGGAAAGTTGTCAGGTGTTCTGGGAAATGTTTTTTCCAGTGTGCTTTTCTGGTAAATAAAAATTGTAGATATTTAACATTCATCCCCGTATATATTTATTTTATATGGGTTTAACTGTTTGCTACCAATAATTAGTGCGGGAATTCGCGATTAAAATATGGTTAAGTTACTGTTGGGAGTTAAGAACGTCCATCATAGCAGTCCCAATTGTGCTGAGATCCCCGTACTACCTTATCTTTGGGACCCGCGCAGCCAGCGTTGCCTCACGGTTCTGGGCTTGTTGAAAGCGGGTTGGGGTCATTGCGATGTTATCAGCACAGGAATGGAGAAAGGGTTTCTTTTTATGTACAGTTGTGTAACCGAACCAACCAAGGGGTAGAATTAGAGTCCGGAATAAAGACTTGTGTGACAACCCCTTCATAAAGAACTAACTTGTCGTACCGCGCCCCAAGTCTAGTTCACGAACCCCTACTATGACACCAGTGAAAATGGGGACTGAAACATTGTCTCCCACAGTGTCAGAAGGGTCCACGAGAGGCTCGCGCAAGGTTTGGGAGCAAAAGGGAAAAGAAAACACCTCCGATATGACAGAAATGTGTGCAGTACATTCGTATTTGAATGATTACGCGACATTTTCTGCGGTGACGATGGGGGACAAAGTTTCTTGCTAATAACTACAGTATGGCCCTGTTATGACAGAATGAAAATTTGTGAACGGCGCTTACCTGTGAAGACATTCTAAAAATGGTAAAAAAGGGCCTATTCAAAGCAGTTTTTATCCAAATATCATTGAGTATTTAAAGAATTTTCAGTATTAGGAATTTGAATTAACTCTTTATCTCTATTAATGTTTAATCAGAATTGTTTCACGTGCAATAGTGTTGGTGTAAATTTACGATTTTGATCCGACTTTATCACAGAGTTGATTGGAACGCTCTTAATTTAATAGTTTGTTAATTTCTCCACCTGCTATTGTTGTGAGGTAGCCACAATGTCCCCCAGTGATCTCTGTAATAAAAACTCTATTCCTTGTGCCTTGAGCTGCCAGTCGTAGTCTGTCACACATCTGCCAACAATCAGAAATCAACAATGGAACGATAAACTTAAAAAAAATACAGCGTATCAACGAGTTGAGAAAAAATGGATGATTCTTTATCCACAAATATTTAACTGATTTGCATTCTTCACTCATTCACTTATTTAAACTAGACCAATAGTTAAAATATGTTCGTACACTACTCTGTTTGAGAATAATTTGAGAATAATAATTTTACTTGTACTAATAATATGATAGCATAGCTAAATATTGTTATTATTATTATGTGTTCTCTCTCAAGACAGGTATATATTTTTTTTGTCGATGAACTTATTGACTACCAATGCGCCCTGTTCTCTGCCTCATCTTTCAGCTTCCAAAATTGTATCCTCCCTCTCTCTATCTCTTGTACTGTTTTCATTCTAGATCATCTCATCACGTTCATTCTGAATCCCATAAATCTTTCCTTGCACTGCTTGTTTCGTTCTCTTTACCCTCCTTGATTACTTTCTTAGAATTAATCTTTCTCTCTATATATATGTGTCTAACAATTTCCTATGTTCTGTTTCATTCTTCACAAATATAATTTGTTTGTATGCTTCTTTCTCCTAGCTTTCTCCTAGCTTATTTATCCTGTTCATTCCGCCATGTAGCTCACACTTTTATCCTGCGATTTTTCCACTCTCACTCTTACTTTACTCTTGCGCCGCTTCTTCACAACATTCCTACCTAGTTCAACTACTGAGATCACCAGGAAGTGATCCTTTCTTCACAACATTCCTACCTAGTTCAACTACTGAGATCACCAGGAAGTGATCCTTTCCTCACTCAACTCCACGCCCACCACTAATATTCTTGACTGAACTTAAGAGCCTCTCATAATACACCACAAAATCAAATAATCTTATCGAATCGACCCTTTGCCATGATAAACAAGTGAATAGCTTTGTGCTTAAGCCGTGCGTTTGTCACAAATAAACTTTTTTTATAAGCACAGACTCACTTACTCATTACTATTATCATCCACCCTGTCATCACAATACCGCACCGCAACGGTGGATAAATATTAAGTTGAAATCAATATAACTCTGTCAAGAGCATTCCGGTACAATAATTATTCATCTCTGAAGAAATTCATTTCATAGCTCACAAAATGTATGATAATTTAAATCTCTTATCTTATCATTCTAACCGGATGTTGGTTCAAAATATTTTACACACCACTCCTAACCCATGTTTCGTGGTAGTTATTTGGCAACTGCGTGTTTGACGCACCTCTGTGATGTCGTTGACGCAAGTGTCTGCTCCTATCGTTAGTTCTGTTCCCGGTACTCGATTGCTGATAGTTGCAGGTATGACCACTAGAGGAATCCTGAACTCAACATGCTTGCTACGGCTTTCCTCCAGATGCAGGGCCGACAGGTATGACTGAAACATCAACGAAACACGTGTTAGTAAGTGTTACTACCGGATTTAATCAAATCTAAGATGCATTTAAACGTCTCTAAAAAAAAAACTGATTGCGTCTTAGAATCGCAGTTCTTTTTCGACCAAAGCTCTCGATGGATCGGAAGACGATATACTCTGGGATCAAAAGAAGACTGCTAAGAAGAATCAGACTCTTGGATGTGAAGTATAATCTGATATTGATTCAGAAGAAAGTGATGAATAAAATACCAATTGATAATTGTATTATATTTAGAAGAAGGTATATGAAAGATGAATATAAACATATTAAAAGGAAGAAACACGATATGGCCGTTACAATGAAAAGAAGAACACAGTTCACACCTTACATTGATGTCGTTGGACAAAGAAGTGTAATAAAATCGATTGTTACCATCAAATCCCCTGGTCTAGGTCTCATTCTAACGGATCTAATTTGGAGGGAGTGGGAAATGCGGAACGCAACTTCCTAATATTCCCTATAGAGCTATACCTAATATTATTGTTAGTAAATTGAATTCTGCAATAAAAGTTGTTCTTAGATATAGGATATTAAAACGATCTATTTTTATTTATTTTCTTAGAATCAACATTTTTTTTCTTTCTTTTGATGGTACTGATGAAATTAAGGTGCTTCTTACAATCTATGGCCTCTTGGGATCGAAGAAATAAGGCACAGTAATTAAAAATATTCCATTTTCAAACTTTCTAATAAGTTTTGGAAATGTTGAGTGTCTAGTAGTAGGAACAATTAAGGGTTCAGTTTTGGGGAGGAATATAAAAAACGTTGTTTTATGGTTTTTATCAAATACAATTCGTGACATCACAGACCGTAAGCATAGTCAGGTGTAGCTGACACAATAATACCTTGCAACTTTCTTTGACTCAAAAGACTGCTTACATTTATCTAACTATATGGCTCAATAAAGGAATATTTTTAGGGTTCGTTTTATGTTTAGAAAATATACATTTTTTTTATCACCACATTTTAGTACCGGTTCGGTTTATGTACTAATTACGCTAATGGTTTTTAGAGATTTGGGTGGAGGGAAAATTAAAAACAATGTTGGAAAACCACTCTCGGTACACCCTACTAAGTTTCGAACCTTGATCTCCCTGTCTCATCAGCAGTTTAGTCTACTGCGATAGTAGCGACTTGGACCATGCGGCCACCGAAACGGGTTCCCTGGACTACTTTTTCCAATAAAAAAAATGGTGCAATCAAGTTAAAACGTACCACTGACAGTAAACTACATAAAGCGAAAAATAAATGCAGATCTTTTAATTTGCCAACAAACAAAAGATTTGATATTAACATTAAGAACAATATACTTTTATTTGGCGAGGGCTACGCTTAGCTCCCCCAACCCCAGTATTTGAGGTTGCGGTGCAAAACGGTGCAACTATAGTTACAAAACCGAGGTATATTTCAAATTTTGATTTGAGTGTTTAAAATTGGGGTGTCTGGGGGTAGGGGTTACACTGGGTATCATCTCTGAGGGAACTGCATGGTTACTATTGATAAACAGCGTTGTCATTCTCTCGATTTCATGTGGTCAATCTCCCTAAAATATAAGATAAGTTTGGCAACGCTGATTAGTCGAGGTTGCCAGTAGCTCCTTCTTACTCCAGCACACCAACTTCAGACATAACTGAGAGTGAGGAGATTTGGCCAGTAGCTCCTTCTTACCCCAGCACACCACCTTCAGACATAACTGAGAGCGAGGAAAGGAGATTTGGCCAGTAGCTCCTTCTTACCCCGGCACACCACCTTCAGACATAACTGAGAGCGAGGAGATTTGGCCAGTAGCTCCTTATTACCCCAGCACATCACCTTCAGACATAACTGAGAGCGAGGAGATTTGGCCAGTAGCTCCTTCTTACCTCAGCACATCACCTTCAGACATAACTGAGAGCGAGGAGATTTGGCCAGTAACTCCTTCTTACCCCAGCACACTACCTTCAGACATAACTGAGAGCGAAGAGATTTGGCCAGTAGCTCCTTCTTACCTCAGCACATCACCTTCAGACATAACTGAGAGCGAGGAGATTTGGCCAGTAGCTCCTTCTTAACCCAGCACATCACCTTCAGACATAACTGAGAGCGAGAAGATTTGGCCAGTAGCTCCTTCTTAACCCAGCACATCACCTTCAGACATAACTGAGAGCGAGGAGATTTGGCAACATCTAACTGAGAGAGATAGAAGATAAAGCTTTTCACCTGCATAGGCCCTGCAGTTGCCCCACCGATGATATTAGATATAAGTTACCTATACCTATCTATAGAATGTGCTACCCACTTCGAAGCCCCCGATGAAGAGCAGGGCCTGTATCTTGTTCTCTCGCAGTCTCAGCGCAATGATCTCGTCGTGGGTGGAACAGGCCACGGTGGAGCTGATCCCAAGGTTGGCACCCCCTTTGGTCACCCATCCACTCACACTGGCCCAGCCCATCTCCTGTAACTGGAGACACCGCCCAACTCACCAGAGAGTGGACATTGGGGAACAAACATGGCTTCCTGTCTAGCGTGAGGGCAGTGTTGCCAACTCACCAGAGAGTGGACATTGGGGAACAAAACATGGCTTCCTGTCTAGCGTGAGGGGTCAGTGTTGCCAAGTCTCTAGAGAGTGGACATTGGGGAACAAACATGGCTTCCTGTCTAGCGTGAGGGCAGTGTTGCCAAGTCTCTAGAGAGTGGACATTGGGGAACAAACATGGCTTCCTGTCTAGTGTGAGGGCAGTGTTGCCAAGTCTATTGTCTCTAGCGATAGTACATGTACCTGAAATGGATTGTATTTTGACCGGTAGGATATAACTTTCTGGCATATTGCTAAGCCCTGCGGTTACTTTCCTTCCGAAGGAAGTTGTGCTACGGATGTTTATAGCTCTAGAATAGATAAATGCGTCGACCCCGGCTGGGTTTGAACTTACGAGCATCGGGTCATGAGGCGAGCACTTTACCCCCAAGACAACCGAGGTCGTCATATAAAAATAAAGAACAATTATTCATGTTGTAGACATAAATACAACCTTAGAAAGACTGGTTCGGATCCCAGTCGTGTCCAGCGCTTTAACAGAAGAGATATAAGATGAATCTGTGCTCGCTTTAAGAACAGAATACAGATAAGAGTAATTTAACATATTCTACTATGATAACATATATACATAATCACGCCATACGAGGTAGGCAAGAAAGTGTGCATTTAGCTCAAAAAACAACTCCGTACTTAATCCATCCTTACTAACGTCCTTCACACTTCCCTGTCCTTGCACACTCCCTTAAACATCCACACACCGAGTCATACATGCTCTTTTGTTCTTAAAACTCTTGGTGTTTCTCTTTTTTACACACTCAGCTACAACATTTAGCCACGTCTTACATGACCTACCCCTTCCTTTTGATCCACACACTCTACCTTCATATATTTACTTTATCACTCGATCCACACTAATCCTCTCAACATCCCCAAACCAACGTAAGACACTTCTTTCATATCAACCTTCTGAATTCCCTTTCAAACCGCACTCCTTCAGCACCCATTCATCACTGACTATGTCCATACGAGTTTCTCCACATACATTTCTCAGCTATCTCATTCACACCGCATTCACCTTGCTCTTTTGTTTCTCCTGACAAACCCACGCTTCACATCCGTAATATAATGTTGGCGTTAACACACTTTTACATACCGCCATCTTTGTTTCTCTCGATACTAGTACATTCTTTGTCATAGTCCACATATATACAACTAATGATCTCCTATGATTAAAAATAAATAAATAAATAGAATATCAGGTGTTTTTGTCGTGGATCGAAGTCTTTCAGTGAAAAGGTGATTTCTTACGTCCCCCTTCACGAAGCCCTCGATGCCATAGCGTATCCCTATGACCTTGTATCCGTGGTAAGAAAACTTCCTGACGGCCGCCCACACAGCCGCGTTCATTCCGCAGGAGGGTCTCCCCACGTGGAGTAGTCCCACGGTGAAGCGCACCGTCTGGAATCATCAACACTAGAATCAGCTGCGGAAACAAGCATCTAGAAACATCGGTGAAAGAATCAGTTGCGGAAACAAGCATCTGGAAACATCGGCGATAGAATCAGCTGCGGAAACAAGCGTCTGGAAACATTGGCGATAGAATCAGCTGCAGAAATAGCCATCTGGAAACATCGACACTAGAATCAGCTGCGGAAACAAGCGTCTGGAATCATCGACACTAGAATCAGCTGCGGAAACAAGCATCTAGAAACATCGGCGATAGAATCAGCTGCGGAAACAAGCATCTGGAAACATCGACACTAGAATCAGCTGCGGAAACAATCATCTAGAAACATCGACACTAGAATCAGCTGCGGAAACAAGCATCTGGAATCATCGACACTAGAATCAGCTGCGGAAACAAGCGTCTGGAATCATCGACACTAGAATCTGCTGCGGAAACAAGCATCTAGAAACATCGGCGATAGAATCAGCTGCGGAAACAAGCATCTGGAAACATCGACACTAGAATCAGCTGCGGAAACAATCATCTAGAAACATCGACACTAGAATCAGCTGCGGAAACAAGCATCTGGAATCATCGACACTAGAATCAGCTGCGGAAACAAGCGTCTGGAATCATCGACACTAGAATCTGCTGCGGAAACAAGCATCTAGAAACATCGGCGATAGAATCAGCTGCGGAAACAAGCATCTGGAAACATCGACACTAGAATCAGCTGCGGAAACAATCATCTAGAAACATCGACACTAGAATCAGCTGCGGAAACAAGCATCTGGAATCATCGACACTAGAATCAGCTGCGGAAACAAGCGTCTGGAATCATCGACACTAGAATCTGCTGCGGAAACAAGCATCTAGAAACATCGGCGATAGAATCAGCTGCGGAAACAAGCATCTGGAAACATCGACACTAGAATCAGCTGCGGAAACAATCATCTAGAAACATCGACACTAGAATCAGCTGCGGAAACAAGCATCTGGAATCATCGACACTAGAATCAGCTGCGGAAACAAGCGTCTGGAATCATCGACACTAGAATCTGCTGCGGAAACAAGCATCTAGAAACATCGGCGATAGAATCAGCTGCGGAAACAAGCATCTGGAAACATCGACACTAGAATCAGCTGCGGAAACAAGCGTCTGGAAACATCGGCGCTAGAATAAGTTAACAGAAGACGTTGCAACATTTTGGCCGTACGTTCGTAATAATACAAGCTATCTGTGTTCAATATAATTACAAACTTTTCAAGTAAGTTGGTCTGGCGGTCTAGGGGTAAGGTGTCGAACTTCTGTGCTGGGAGTCCGGGGTTCAATCCTCGGTCCCGGCACAGATTTATCTGATTGCCAAACCCTTCCTTCACCTCTGATAAGACGTATATTAATCACAACTTGTGAATGTGGGGAATGCCAGGCCTCCCACCATGGTTCGGATTCCACGTTAAACTGTAGGTCCTCCATTTCATCTCACAATCACCCTACCATTACACTTTAGCGTAAGTGCGTATAACCCGAACGGGTAGTAAGACACGGTGCTAATAATAATAATAATAATTCAAGTACTCCAATACGACATAGAGCCAGCTTCGGTGGCTGCATGGTCTAAGGCGCTACTCTTGCACTAGACTAGATTGCCGATGACGGGGAGACCGATGTTCGAATCTCGGTCGGGTGTTATGAGGTTGGTTTATACAAAATGGTTTTCCAATTTCCCTAATTGAAAATGCAGGTACAACTGCTATAAATATAACTTTCCTAAGCACTAAAACCATTAGCGTACAACCCAAACAAGTAGTGAAACGCGGTGCTAAAAAAAATACATTGGACTCGTTGCTTTTTTGATAATACAGTAAAACCCGGTTAGACCGAAACCCGGAATTCCGGATAATCCGAATGCACTTTAAATAAAACGGGTAAAAATATTAAGTCAAATGAAATATATTGTTTTGGTTAACAAGTTCAAAATTAGAAGATAATCGTAATAAACAGTTGATAGCTGATAATAAATACTTAATATTTACAATGTTGTAGTCAATACATTATGTTTTCCTTTAACAACAACTAATTACAATACATATCACGTGTTATAAATCAGTTAAATAAACTAAAATTTGACTAATCTCATTCAAATGTAATTTAAAATTAGTGAAAATACTGTATCCGTGTATTCCCCCGGTTAATCCGAACAAGCTTCGGTCCCGATTAACGAGGTTTTAGTTTACACTCTGTTGATTCGTGCCATACCTGACTTGGTATAGACATCTTATGAGGCGCCACATTATTTAGCATTTTGTATGCCTCGAAGTTTCGGCCGAAAGATCTGCAACATATTGCCGAAGAAACGATCTTGTTAATTGAAATGTATCGACTCGGAACCACTGTACTATCTATATAATATATAAAACATACATATGGGAACGAACACAACGAAAAGAAGAATACAGTTCACACTTTACATTACCGCCCAATACCCCCGGCCTATGTTTCATTCTATCGGAACTCATCGGGAGGGGAGTGAAATGCGTAATACAACTCCTTCAAAGTGTCCTATCATTCCTAACTAATTTTCCTTTTCTCCCTTTTGTGTTTTTTTATTGTTTCCTCTCTTAGGAAGTTGAGTTGCGTGTTTCATCTCCCCCCCCCCTCCATCCCCCCTGATGAGTTCCGATAGAATGAAACCTAGGTCGGGGGGATTAGGTGGTAATGATAGTTTTTCTTCAAGAGGGAAACATTACTTTTATTTTTTGTCCAGTGGCATCAATGTAAATTGTGAACTGTGTTCTTCTTTTCATTGTAAGAGACATTTTGTGTTCGTTCCTTTTAAAATGTTTATATTAATTTTTCACATACCTTCTTACAAATATTATATTCATTCATCATAATGAACAGCTTTCAGTCACTGGATGGGTCTGTTTGGAACATAAGCCTCTCCACCCCTTCCTTTCCTACCACCCCCTCTCTTCTCTCCTCCACACTCCTCCTTACTCCCTTCAGCCATCTGTCCCTTGGTCCTCCTACTCCCCTCCTCCATATCCAACATCCTCCTGGTAATCCTTTCCCTCTTCATTCCTCCTCCCACCTCTCTCCCTCCACCTTACTATCCTGTTCTAGACTGGCTCTTCCTCTACTATTCCTCTTACTCTCTCTTCCCTCATCCTGTCACATCTTATCACACCGATCCCGCTTCTCAGGAATCTCATTCCACTCGCCTGCATCCTGCTTCCATCCTGTTTCTTCATTTCCCGCGTTTCTGCAGCGTACGTCAGTATTAGTAGATAGTAGGAATATATGTATTTACATAAGATGAAGGTGGTATGCCTGACCTGCCTCTCAGCTCGAGCACCTTCTTAATGTCCATCCTCACGAGAGCCTGGTTGGTCTCCGTGGTTCTCTGAACGCAGTCCATCAGGGGCCGGTGGATGGTCTCATTCCCCGTCAAGCTGATCACCATGGACTCGTCCGTGGCGGCGGCCTTAGTCAGCACCATCACAGCCTCTGCGCCCATGCGGCTTCCCTTCGCAACAACACCGCGTCTTACTACCCGTTCGGGTTATGTACCAGTTACTCTTATGTTCTTAGGTATGAGGATCAATAGGAAGAATACCCGTATTTGTGTGCAGGGAGAGTTAAAAAAACGTTGCAGGAAAAACTTCCCTCAGTACACCCGACCGAGATTCGAACCTCGATCTACCCGTCATTGGAAGTCTAGTCCAACACAAGATTGACTACTTAGAAACAACATATTCACACCCGCTACGGTATCCGCATGGTCTAGTGTTAGACTAGACTGCTGATCACGGGGTGATTGAGGTTCGAATCTTGGTCGGACGTACTGAGGGTGTTTTTTTTTTTTCAAAATGGTTTTCCACTCTCTCTTTATTTCCACGCAAATGTTGGTACACTTCCTATAAATATATCCTCCCGAATCCATAGTATAATTAGTATATTAGCGTATAATCCGAACGTGTAGTAAGACACGGTGCTAAACACCAGAGGTCGTGGCGGGTTTTGGTCTACCTCTTGCGGCCAGTCAAGGGGCTACACTCTACTATTCATGGAGACGACACAAAGACGTGAATGTCTCATTTCAACGCCATGACGATGTCAAAGATGGAGTTGTATAGTAGAGCCGACGGCTAGGCATTGATCGTAGAGACACATATAGCGTAATATGAGTTCAGATGAACAATACAACTCTGAAACCGTTGTTAACTTTTATTATTTTTCAAGTCTTTGGCCAAGTGTTTGACCACAAAGGATTGCTGGCCAAATAACAGGAAAGTTAACAAATTACTAGAACACAAGTGATTTCAAATAAAGCATCATAATTCATAAAAATTACAAAAACCTTTTTTATACGGATCTACTCAACTGTGATTGGGTTGGCTAGTGACTACATTAGAGTTGCGATTATCCGGCGGCATTTCTGGGCCGGATAAAGGAAAACCGAATAATACGAAATAAAATTTTAAAATATGTACTATACAGTACTTTATTTTGGAAATGGAGCATGGTTACAAATCAAGAATAAGTGAAAATAGAGCGTCAAATGGAGTACATTATAAATTCAGTAAATGTTTCATAGAGGATATGTACCGGTTTGTTTTATTTTAAAACGCATTTGTCATCACCGAGGATCGAGCCGGATAATCGTGTATCTAGTGTACATATTAAAAGTAAAGCACGCTACTGTTCCGTATCAACCAAACTCCAGAACAGTTCTATCGACAAAAGGAAATGACCAAATCGTTTTCTTCTTCAGGTTTGTTTAGCATCGGTTAGGACCCTCACCAACACCCTGTCGAAGGCTGAGGGTCGCCCACCTCGCTGGACGTGCCCCAGAACGGCGACCCTAGTGTCGTGTCCCAAGGTATTCACCACCACCGTCTTGATCTGGTCGGATGTGATGGGATTCCCCTCCGAGTCCACGGAACCTTCGCACACTATGATTATGTTGAGACGTTTTCCAGCTCTTCGCTCCTAGTCAACAATAAACAACATCTATTATCTTCCCCTGCACGATGATCACGCTCCCAATGGTTATATACCTATTACCAAGCACGGCGTTCTTGAGGTGAGGCTGTAGAAAGTGAAAGATAAGGTCAGGGTTTTTGGTAGTTTTTATAGCAAAACTTTTTTTAGCCAAAATAAATAAAATATTTCTCCAGTAGAAACAAATAGTTTAAATTTTCTTCACACGGTGATATCAACATTTGTTGAATATCTGTCATGAGCATAGTGGGATTAGATGAGAATCTTTTTAAACGAAGAGACAAGGCTGTCATTAAATTCCAGAACACCCTTTATAGATAGACAAATGTGTTAAAATAGATGGTTTTCCACTCTCCTTCCACGCAAATGCGGGTTCACTTCCTCTAATTCAACCTTCCCAATTCCTAAATCCATTTACATAATTAGTACTTAAAGCGTATACCCCGAACGGGTAGTAAGACGCGGTGCTAAATATTATTATTATTATTATTGTTGTTAAAATAGAACGTATGCATTCCTTGTAAAAGTATGACGGTTTATGTAAGCCAACAAAAGGAGTTATCAGTCGTCAGCTCACCTACAGTAGCCCCATGGCTTCTTTGGTGCTGACTGACAGATGACGGCTTTGAAAAGTTACCAGACCAAATTATGTATCCCTTCACCGAGCTATATTATCTACAAAAACATGTGTTAAGCAGCTGTCCCTTCTGACAGTCAACATTTAGGTATATACCTAAATGTTGACTGTCAGAAGTCAGCACCAAAGAAGTCACGGGTCTACTGTACTTGAGTGAGTTTGTCGCAGAGTTTCTCAGGCCAGTCTTTGTCCGGAGGGTCCTCTGGTATGAAGACGTAGTCAGCCTCCGTCGCCATGCCTGACTTTATGGCGAGGTACCTGGGACAAAACACAGCAGCGTGAGACAACTTTAGGTACTAGCTCTAGAAATATCCACCGACAGCCGTGAGGAACCATAGTGATTTTAGGTCTCAATTTTTTACAAAACTATTTGCCATCATAAATAAACGAAAAGGTTATTAGGTAATTTAATTCAAATTTTTTAATTATTGACTTATATTTAGATTTTTTTTAATGTCATTACCATAGTAATAATTGGCACGAACTGTTTAAAGATCGACGTTAAAGGTAGAAGGAAAGATTACATAATAGTCCACACAGATATTTAAAAAGCTTTATAGTTCTTATTTTAAACAGAGATTGGGATATAATTCAGTTACTTTACAGTTATATTGAGCCTTAACTGAAAATGATAGAATTTTTCAAAATAAAGACCTTACCCTGCAGTATCTCCATCCTACCTTCTCATAGAGTATCTGTGGGTCTCACGTTTGATTCCCAAATTGGGTACATCAAGAAAAGTATTATCAGAAATAATACGAAGAGTGGGAGATTAACCAGCCTAAATATTGAGCTTTAAAACAAGTTTATTGACTCTACCTGTGAAAAGATAAATAGGATAACTTATTATTATATTATTATTATTATTATTATTAGTACGGCGTCTTACTACCCGTTCGGGTTATACGCACTTACGCTAATGTGTAATGGTAGGGTGATTGTGTGATGAAATGGAGGACCTACAGTTTAACGTGGGATCCGAACCATGGTGGAGGCCTGGCATTCCCCACATTCACAAGATGTGATTAATACAAGTCTTGTCAGAGGTGAAGGAAGGGTTTGGTAATCAGATAAATCTGTGCCGGTACCGAGGATTGAACCCCGGACCCCCAACACAGAAGTCGGACACCTTACCCCTAGACCACCTTGTAAATAAGCTACCTATCATTGATATTATTTGGGGATGTATCTCAGGATTAGAGAAGAAGATTCGCGCGGACAGAGTCTGGAACTATATTCCTTTCATCTGCGCCATTTTCCAATTTGCTACATTTTATGAACATGTCAATAGTTCGTGTTCTCGCACCCTTTTCAACAGATTGAACCTTCAGTTTGAACCTCAGCTGCCCATCAAAGACTTGGTCCATCCGAGGCTAATATAGTACAGTTTCTTTTAGTAATCAGTTTAGAGTATACCAGTTTACTAGCCTTGAACATAACCGCACCCATGAGAGTATTCGCTGCCTGCATTAAGGATGCTGTACTGATCGGTGTTGGAACATTTTTAGGTTCTGAAAGGGTGTGGTTTGAAAAGGAATCCAATAAGTCAATGTAAAAGAAGCGTCTTACTTTGGTTTGGAGATGTTGAGAGAATGAGTGTGGATCGAGTGACCGAGCAAATACATGAAGGGTAGAGTGTGGGGATCAAAAGGAAGGGGTAAAAGATGTAAGATGTGGCTAAATGTTGTACACGAATGTGTGAAAAAAGAGAAACATTAAGAGTTTTAATAATAAAAGAGCATGTATGACTCTATGGATGTTGAAGAGAGTATGTAAGGATAGGGAAGTGTGGAGAAAGTTAGTGAGGATGGATCAAGTAACGGAGTTGCTTTGAGCTTATGCACAGTTTCTTGCCGACCTCGTAATACAGTTGCTGCATATATTTACTCCAAACCCTCTTTTTCATCTTTTTTAAAAATCATTCACCAAAGTAATCGACCAAACAAGAAGCCGCAAACAACTGTGTCGCCAACTATGGTTTAAATCATGCCTATCTTATAAACAACACCACAGTAGAATAAAAACCAATATCCACTTCGGTGGCAGCACGGTCTAAGGCACTACTCTCGCAGTCGACTAGACTGCCGATGATGGGGAGATCGAGGTTCTAATCTCGGCCGGGTTTACTGAGGGTGGTTCTTACAAAATGGTATTCCGCTCGCCCTCCACTAAAATACGGGTACACTTAATATAAATATAACTTTCCTAATCCTTAAAACCATTATTACATAAGCGTATAGCCCGAACGGGTAGTAAGATGTGGTGCTGAAAAATAAAGTAAGAGCATCGTGTCCCTGTCCGGGTTCGATTCCCGCTTCCGACGAGACCTGATTTGAAGTACCCGCAGTGACGGCCCATGACCTCCATCACGAAGGTCCTCTGGTAAGAACTGGCTGTGCTGGTGATCGAGTCTGCCGCCTCGGTGATCCGATGCAGGGCTGAGTCACAGCCGATGGTGACGTCAGTTCCATGGAAATCGTTGTCTATGGAGGCGACCAACCCCACCACCTGAAGGGACGAGGTCTCGTCGGCCTTTTCCTGGCTGATTTCGCCTAGATCACAGGCCACAGTTCCCGTTTGGATTCGGCAAGGGGGAAATGACGATACATTTTATCAGATAGAATAATTTGTTAGCAAACAGAAAGTCTGAATGAGTTGATTCTACTATGGTGTTCACACAAGCTAAAGCAGGGGTCTTCAAACCGCGGTTCACCCCGTAACATTTTTTTTTTTTTGCGTCCAGCCAACTCATGAAAAATGTAAAAATATTTAAAGAGAAAAAAATAAGGCCAATACGGATGTAAGTTTTATATATTAAAATAATAAAATGAATGCGTATTTTATGTTATTTTTATGTATAAATTTTGTTTTATATGCGAAGAAAAATATTACGTTGTTATACAAATTTACCTTGAACTGGCACGGGATAGAGTAATTTTTCAGGTGTGTTCGAACATAGTCTGTTCGGACATATTAGAGAGTGTTCGGATATAGTCGGGAGTGCTCGGACATAGTCGGGTGTGTTCGGACATATTAGAGAGTGTTCGGACATATTAGAGAGTGTTCGGATATAGTCGGGAGTGCTCGGACATACTATAGAGAGTTCGGATATAGTCGGGAGTGCTCGGACATATTATAGAGAGTGTTCGGATATAGTCGGGAGTGCTCGGACATATTATAGAGTGTGTTCGGATATAGTCGGGAGTGCTCGGACATATTATAGAGAGTGTTCGTATATAGTCGGGAGTGCTCGGACATATTATAGAGAGTGTTCGGATATAGTCGGGAGTGCTCGGACATATTATAGAGAGTGTTCAGATATAGTCGGGAGTGCTCGTACATCGTCGGGAGTGTTCGGACATATTAGAGAGTGTTCGGATATATTCGGGAGCATTCGAACATAGTCGGGAGTGTTCGTGTTCGCACGTCCCCGCTGAGACACTAGGGATGCCATAAGAAAAATAAAATATTTACCCATATTAAGTGTTCAATCGTAATATTGTGGGTACAGTATTGTGAACCAACAAGACCACGAAACTTCGGTCCTTTGACATAAAAAGGTTGGAGACCCCTGATCTAAAGCATCTGCCTTGTAATAGATTGGTTTGTCAGTGACGGGAAGGTCAAGGTTCGCATCTCAGATGGGTGAACTAAGGGTTATTTTACACATACGATTTGTAGCTGTCGTTTCTCCAGCGTTTAACTATAAATGATAATGTCTGCTATATGATGCCTTAGCTGAGTTGGTAGACCATTTGGTTATTGATAAAAGTGTCCGTGCTTCGACTCCTAGCCAGGATATAAATAATCTCATTGAAAAACTTATTTTTATGTGTGCTGTCAATCATTTTGAGAAAGAGAAACTCCAACACCCCTTATAACACGCGAGAAAAGGGGAATTGTTTTTTGAAGTTTTTATAGTAAAACTCTCTCGCAGAAACATAGGGTTTAATTTTCACCATCTCCTCCAACATGCAAACCAACTCACCGTTACTCACCAGGTCCTACAACATTCAAACATCAACTCACCAGCTCCTCCAATACACAAGAGACTGCTCATCACTTTCTCACCAGCTCCTCCAACACACAGGAACCTCCTCACCGCTCCTCACCAGCTCCAACACACAAGATACTACTACTCACTGCTCCTCACCAGCTCCTCCAACACACAAGATACTACTCACCACTTCTCACCAGCTCCCCTAACACACAGGAACTACTCACTACTCCTCACCAGCTCCTCCAACACACAGGAACCTACTCACCACTCCTCACCAGCTCCTCCCACTCAAAGTTATCTACTCACCGCTCCTCACCAGCTCCTCCAACATGCTGGGCCACTCTGTCTTGAAGGTGTTAGCTCCAGTGAGCGACCCGTCACCACCAATCACCACTAGGCTAGTGATGCCGTTCTTGATGAGATTCTTAGCGGCTTGGAGGCGCCACCTTCTCTCCTTGAACTCCAGACATCGTGCTGAGCCTATCATCGTGCCGCCCTGAACAGACGTACGTCGTTTAATAACCATTACGGGCCGTAGTAGGTAGCGACTATTGGCTGGTGACAGGATCTAATGTCTGGTGACAGGGACTAATGTCTGGTGATAGAGACTATTGTCTGGTGGCAAGGACTAATGTCTGGCGACAGCGACTATTATGTGACAATGACTACTGCTTACTAACAGTGACCACTATTTGTTGAAAGCAACTGGTCGCCAAAGTGAGCGACTTTGTGTCAACCGACTAATATTCTGACTTCTTACTGGCAAGTTTGGCCACGTCCTTAAGACCTTTCGAAACCATTCAAACTGTGTTGTGGAGAAGCGGATGTGCAGGTCCTATCTTAGGCTGATCCCAGCACTAACCAAGTGCATGACGGCCGATACGGAGGCCCATTGAGCCTCTACGATGTTGTCGCCTCCGTCCACCATCCCTCGGAAGCCCTCCATGATGAAGTACACTCTGCAGCCCAGGGACATGCCTACCCGAACCACGGCGCGCACTGTGGCGTTCATCCCTGGGGACACAGTCGCACTGTTTTCATTCCGAGATCACGAGCAACTCAAACATTCTCGTAAATTAAGGATACATAGTTTTTATTTGTGTATGGACTAACTCACTCATAGCCCGGTACTAATGTACCATTGTTCAGGGGACGTACTAATGTACTAATAGTACATCCTTTCCGTGAAGGCTCTTTACATGTCCTGATGAGATGAGGTGATGGGGATAGTGAGTATGAGGGTGATAGTGAGTATGAGGGTGATAGTGAGTGTGAGGGTGATAGTGAGTGTGAGGGTGATAGTGAGTGTGAGGGTGATAGTGAGTGTGAGGGTGATAGTGAGTGTGAGGGTGATAGTGAGTATGAGGGTGATAGTGAGTATGAGGGTGATAGTGAGTATGAGGGTGATAGTGAGTATGATGGTGATAGTGAGTGTGAGGGTGAGTATGAGGGTGATGAATCAGTGGAAACACTTACACCTAACTTAAGCCTAACCAACCAAACCCTGGTGACCGTTGGTGTAGTTTCCCTTTCGGAAAAAGATACTCAAAATACCAGCCGGATATTGAACTCGGTTACCTAAGGTTGGTAACCAGTTGTGCTGACCACTAAATCACGGGGCCGGTTAGTAAACATAGCTAATGATCAGGATCCAGTAACGTAACGTGACGTAACGGCTCTAGAAAAACACAGTAACAAAATTTGGGTAGTTTAAAAACGATTATTCACTAAAATTTAGGCGGCCGTCTCGTCTCGGTCAGCGATAAAGTATCAATCACTTTCAAGCCACACGGTCGTTTTATGGAACTAATTCTCTATTATATCTAAGCTTATACTCCCTTTTGACCTTAACCTACACTCACTCTTTGTCGTGTCAATAAGAAAGAGGGGAAAGAAAACTACGAAACTTCTTGTCTCAAGGTAAAGAGGAAATATCGCTGATAGTTCTAAAAGGTCTTAAAATTTTTTGTTGTGAGTCTATAAAAAATTATTGTATTTGTTAGAAGAAGGCTAAATCTATATCCCTTTTTCCTCAAGCTAAGTCTCATGGCTCTGCAAATAAGACTAAAAAATGTCGTTGAAAATGAGCTAATGTCACATTCTCACACATTTTTTTCGATTAATAAAACTCAAACTATAGGATTGCTAAGGAAAAAGAGCCCTGTTGGAAACTTTCGACTTTATTTTGGCGTAAACCATGTTTTGGAATAACTCATAGTAGAATTAAATATTACGTTAAAGTTGAACGTCTCCATGGCAACATTTCTCTGTTACTGAGGCGACCACCTTAAGGAGGATTAGATTTCAAGTTCTTCCAATAGGAACTTACTGGAGCTACAAAATGGTGTGTAATAAAATACTTTTGGGAGTTGAAGGAGGCAGAAGACAGGGTGCATTGGAGGTCTTAAGTTTCACTGACAGAAGGAATGAGCCTGTCGTGAGACAGAACACCTCATCATAATAATACCAATATAATTTAACAGTTTAAGGTAATTAAAACTGACATTGATATGTGATTGCACACACAGACCAGGTCGTCCTAAAGGCTGGTCTACATACAGTCGTACCAACATCACCTAGACCACGCGAGGCCTCAGCGCTACTGACCAAGATTACAGTGACGTCACAACTCAATGGTGGTGTTGGTCATACCCGCTTGTCAGGAGTTGGAGTAGTAATGTGTTGTTTGTCGTGTCTTATCGTAGTTCCTTACTATAGAATGTACTCTCTACAATGAAATGTCGTAGCAAGTAATTTCAACCAATAGGAATTTAGAAAAACATAAGCAAATGAAAAATAATAAATATACCAGACTGTTACAGTTTATGAGTCAATAAAACTTTAGACAAGCAGTTAACTTACTCATTCTTTATGTCACGATATGGGTAGAGGGAGATTGACCTCCTCCAATTCAGAGTGAGGCGTCTGCTGGGTATAGGAGGCGTGATACTTTTCCGTGAGCCACCCTGTATAACTATATAGGTAGAACTGTTTTCAAAATAACGATGCTTTTCTTTCGCAAAAAAAGGAGGATAAATAGTGACATACTTAATAAGTGCATTGTCAAATTCCATTTTACACTAGTGTTCATAGATAAGGGATAGTGTTTAACGATCTAAAGTCAACAAAAAAACGAGGCAAAGAGCATAAATACAAACACCAACATGGACTTATGAGTTCATAAGCAAAGTCATAATATTAATACTTTCAAATAAATACATGTTTGAACAACAATGGTTTTTAATTTTAAAAAAATGCAGTTTATATTTATGTAGATTTCCATGAAGTAGGCTATTATCCTAGATTAAATAAATATTAACTTTAACTGATTTTAGTAGTGAAACCATATTTGTTTTTGATTGGCTGAACGCAACGTGTCGCAACGCAAGAAATGGACAACGTTCATATCCTTCCGACAAACTATTCCGACTTACAAACTGCGATTGCGACATTCAATGTAGACAGTCAATATTAGGACTCCAACTCCCGATAAACAGGTACTACTTTATGTAGACGGGCCATTAATACAAGCCAGGGGTGAAATCCAACCTTGCGAGTCACCCCCACTTGTGAGGACGGCGATGGTTTTACGCAGTTGACTATTCTGCTCTGGCTTGGACGCGGATTTCTTCAATTGGAGCGTTAGTTCGAACTCCTTCCCTTTCGGTTGAACTTTCACTCCCAACATGTTTTCAACGATTGGTCGGTAAAATGTCAGTTTTACTTTACAGGTTAGAATACAACAATACACAACAAAGGTGTCACAGAACATACATTTGATGTCAGGCACAATGGACTAATTATCTTTAATGTTTATTAACAAATGCTAGTAGTTTATATCAAGGCCTATTTAGTAAAAACAGGCGTTGCCAGTTAATGGCATGAATTTCGTACTCAAATTTACCTTATTCTAATATTTTTCTTCAATAATGTTAGGATCCTTAATTAATTACTCTATGACATTATAGACTCTCAAGTTCATTGCTGCACTTAAAGTACGCCAACTATCCCTATATCGAGCTAGTTATATCCAGTCCACCTCATTACACCCTATCCCTATCTAGTTCTATCCAGTCCACCTCATTACACCATATCCCTATATCGAGCTAGTTATATCCAGTCCACCTCATTACACCATATCCCTATATCGAGCTAGTTATATCCAGTCCACCTCATTACACCCTATCCCTATCTAGAGCTAGTTCTATCCAGTCCACCTCATTACACCCTATCCCTATCTTGAGCTAGTTCTATACAGTCCAACTCATTACACCCTATCTCTTTAAGGTCCATTCTAATGTTATCCTCCCATCTGCGTCTAGGTCTTCCCATTGGTCTCTTCTCATTGGGTTTGCCAGTCAGTCTCCTGAACAAGGTTCTATATTCTTCCATTAGCGCTGCATGTCCTGCCCACCGTAATCTACCAGACTTATCCTCACGCTGTCTGGTCATGAAAGAATTATTATTTGTTTCCACTAAACAATAAACTATTAAAACTAAACTAATATGAATTATGATAAAATAGACCATACATAATGACGATACTTTTATGAATTCAATAAATTAAATCTAACTACTAATAAACAAATGATAACATGATTATAACCAAACTTACTTATAATAAATAGTCCGAGTAGACCCGCTTCAGTGGTTGCATGGTCTGACACGCTACTCTCGCGGTAGACTAGACTACCATTGACGGGGAGATTGAGGTTCGAATCTCAGTCGGGTGTGGTGAGGGTGTTTAAAAAAAAATGTTTCCCACTTTCCCTCCACGGAAATTCGGGCACACTTCCTCTAAATATAACCTTCTTATCCTTCAAACCAATAAAGTAGTGTAATTAGTACATTTATTATAATTATTATTAGCACCACGTCTTACTACCCGTTCTGGTTACACGCACTTACGCTAATGTGTAATGGTAGGGTGATTGTGAGATGAAATGAGAGGACCTACAGTTTAACGTGTGATCCGAACCACGGTGGAGGCCTGGCATTCTCTAGTACATAGAGTAAGTGTGTAATACAAAGAGGGTAGTAAGACGCGGTGCTAAAAACAAAACTGAAGGTAAACCTCCTGATGAGGAATGATTATATTTAGAAGATATCCCTGCTACTATAATAGTATAAACACTTATTCTCAAACAACACTAAATAAATAATTAATTAAACTAAATTAAATACAGAAAATTAATTACATAAGGAACCACTAACTAAACTAATAATAAAAAATAAAAAATTGGAGAAAAATAATAAGGTAAATAATCTGGTCAATTTCATTACTAAACAACTTAAGGTGAGATTGAAGGGGACGCGATAAGAGTCCAGTGTTTTTGATTTTTATAGCAAAACATTTTTCGGCTAAAATAAACAAAATATTATTCCAGTACAAACATATAATTTAATTTTCTTCACCTGTTGAAATCAACATTACCTTAATATACATAGTGAGCATTAGAAGAGAAACTTTTTAAATGAAGAGGAAAATTTATAATACAATTCCACAACACCCTTAAAAGATTTTTAAGGACAGTTTGAGGTCATCATGTGAAGCATATTAAATTCTATGTTTGGCCTGGAGCAATATTTTATTTATTTCGGCCAAAAAAAGTGTTTTCCCCTAAAAGTTGCAAAAAAAAAAACAGGTTTTTTTTCTCGAATTTTACATCCCACCTTATCATTGGCCAACAAAGTTTGTCGTCATAAAGGCTTAAAAAAATACTTAATTTAACTCATATTCCCTCCACCCCACCTCAAGTAATTAAAAGGCGGAACAAAAGCACAGGAGAACCAAAAGGAAAAATATCTAGAATTTTCTTTGAAACCAGATTTATAACATAATATAAAATATACTAGANTATATATATCCACCGTTTCAGACAAGTAAAAGGCACCACCATCCTCTGTGTTTAGACAACTCACGCTTTAGACAAACACACCAACGATAAACCTGTGACGTTGGAACATGAAGTTGTGCAGACCACCCCTTGAAATGTTGCTGGCAACGCCACTGGTTTATGATAGCTATGCTAAGAAGGGTATTCTTTGTATTTGGATGTTTACAGAGCGTCTGGGACGGTACCAACCCTCTCCCTATCCTAAGAAAGGGGTGTGAGTGAGACAACGATATGGTGTTATGAAACAGTTCTCCATCCCCCATGCGTGGCAATCTCTCAATTCTGAGTGGATTATTTTAATTAGTTTCTGCGATATGAAGAGTACAGGGGAAAAAGTAGGAAAGTCCAATTTTAATCAAATTGAGCTAGTAGTGGTGTCATCTGTTAGAAAATCATGCATGAGACCTCTCACCAAGGCCGTAGCCAGCCAATAATTTCGGGGGGG